>OX463843.1:52124776-52146776 GCA_949825065.1 Odontocerum albicorne
GGACATGCAAAACGAATTAATTAAAAAAAGATTATCAAAACAAATGTTTACTGCAAATGTGAGGGGAAAGCATGGCAAGGGGAACGCCAAGATACGTTTTATTAGATCAAATGTATGATGTAGTAAGCGCTTTTCTTTGCTTTGCTACTTAAAATATCTGAAAGATATATTTTATTTTAAAAATATATATTTATATATACGACCAAAGTCAACGGTCTTTATACTCCGGAATACTAGGCGGAAAAAATGTTTTTGTTATTCAAAAGGAGGTGTTCGAACTGCGACCATCAGCACGGACATCCAGTGTGCTACCGCGCGGCCATACACCTATTATTTTGATAACTTGTTTCTCTCAATACTTTACCGGAAAAGTACATTATTTTTTACTTAATTAAGTATAGCACATGCCGACTTGTTTTAAAGTATACATTTATTTGATAAAAGAAGCCAAATTATGAAAATTTAAAATTTTCATAATCATTTATTAAAAAAATTATTCATCAATATAATTTATTAATTCAATTCAATTCAGGAACCTTTCAAAATATATATGAGTATTCATTTGTTCGTCAATTTCGTGTGTCCACTTAGTAACAATTGTAAGCCTCGCTACCCACACTGATTGTCAATCGTTAGCCCTCTGCATCAAACTTGCGCTAACTATTCAGACAATATCATCCCTTCACCTCACTGCCTCTCAATGTCCTTGTTCCTGATACGGTTTCTCTATTGTAGTACCGTATAACGCAAATTGATTGCCTTGTGGTGCAGTTACCCGTCAGTTATTAAACGTTCAAATTTATTTAATGAACACTTTATATTAATTATTGCAAGGTAAGTATCTCTTTCAAACTGACAAAGGTAAATTAAAGTAATTTACATAGTCGCAAAAATATGCATACTTAGCAATCTATGCATAATTTGTTTGCTTTACACTTTGTTGTAGGACAATCTTGTGGGATATTGTGGAGTGGACGTCTCTTCCAACCATCATATGTAAGTAAGTAAGTTGATTTATTTACTTTACACTTAATTGTAGGACAATCTTGTGGGATATTGTGGAGTGGGCGTCTCTTCCAACCATCATATGTAAGTTGATTTATTTACTTTACACTTAATTATAGGACAATCTTGTGGGATATTGTGGAGTGGTTGTCTCTTCCAACCATCATATGTAAGTTGATTTATTTACTTAACACTTAATTGTAGGACAATCTTGTGGGATTTCGCAGAGTGAACATCTCTTCCAACCATCATATGTAAGTAAGTGAGTTGATTTATTTACTTTACTTTTCATTGTAGGACAATCTTGTGGGATTTTGCGGAGTGAACATCTCTTCCAACCATCATATGTAAGTAAGTGAGTTGATTTATTTACTTTACACTTCATTGTAGGACAATCTTATGGGATTTTACGGAGTGGACATCTCTTCCAACCATCATATGTAAGTAAGTGAGTTGATTTATTTACTTTACACTTCATTGTAGGACAATCTTGTGGGATTTCGCGGAGTGAACATCTCTTCCAACCATCATATGTAAGTAAGTGAGTTGATTTATTTACTTTACACTTCATTGTAGGACAATCTTATGGGATTTTACGGAGTGGACATCTCTTCCAACCATCATATGTAAGTAAGTGAGTTGATTTATTTACTTTACACTTCATTATAGGACACTCTTGTGGGATTTTGCGGAGTGAACATCTCTTCCAACCATCATATGTAAGTAAGTGAGTTGATTTATTTACTTTACACTTCATTGTAGGACAATCTTGTGGGATTTTACGGAGTGGACATCTCTTCCAACCATCATATGTAAGTAAGTGAGTTGATTTATTTACTTTACACTTCATTGTAGGACAATCTTGTGGGATTTTACGGAGTGGACATCTCTTCCAACCATCATATGTAAGTAAGTGAGTTGATTTATTTACTTTACACTTCATTGGAGGACAATCTTGTGGGATATTGTGGAGTGGGCGTCTCTTCCAACCATCATATGTAACTTGATTTATTTACTTTACACTTAATTGTAAGGCAATCTTGTGAGATATTGTGGAGTGGGCGTCTCTTCCAACCATCATATGTAAGTTGATTTCTTTACTTTATACTTAATTATAGGACAATCTTGTGGGATATTGTGGAGTGGTTGTCTCTTCCAACCATCATATGTAAGTTGATTTATTTACTTTACACTTAATTGTAGGACAATCTTGTGGGATTTCGCGGAGTGAACATCTCTTCCAACCATCATATGTAAGTAAGTGAGTTGATTTATTTACTTTACACTTCATTGTAGGACAATCTTGTGGGATATTGTGGAGTGGGCGTCTCTTCCAACCATCATATGTAACTTGATTTATTTACTTTACACTTAATTGTAAGGCAATCTTGTGAGATATTGTGGAGTGGGCGTCTCTTCCAACCATCATATGTAAGTTGATTTCTTTACTTTATACTTAATTATAGGACAATCTTGTGGGATATTGTGGAGTGGTTGTCTCTTCCAACCATCATATGTAAGTTGATTTATTTACTTTACACTTAATTGTAGGACAATCTTGTGGGATTTCGCGGAGTGAACATCTCTTCCAACCATCATATGTAAGTAAGTGAGTTGATTTATTTACTTTACACTTCATTGTAGGACAATCTTATGGGATTTTACGGAGTGGACATCTCTTCCAACCATCATATGTAAGTAAGTGAGTTGATTTATTTACTTTACACTTCATTGTAGGACAATCTTGTGGGATTTTACGGAGTGGACATCTCTTCCAACCATCATATGTAAGTAAGTAAGTTGATTTATTTACTTTACACTTCATTGTGGGACAATCTTGTGGGATTTTACGGAGTGGACATCTCTTCCAACCCTCATATGTAAGTAAGTAAGTTGATTTATTTAATTTACACTTAATTATAGGACAATCTTTTGGGATATTGTGGAGTGAACATCTCTTCCAACCATCATATGTAAGTAAGTGAGTTGATTTATTTACTTTACACTTCATTATAGGACACTCTTGTGGGATTTTGCGGAGTGAACATCTCTTCCAACCATCATATGTAAGTAAGTGAGTTGATTTATTTACTTTACACTTCATTGTAGGACAATCTTGTGGGATTTTGCGGAGTGAACATCATTTCCAACCATCATATGTAAGTAAGTGAGTTGATTTATTTACTTTACACTTAATTGTAGAGCAATCTTGTGGGATATTGTGGAGTGGACGTCTCTTCCAACCACCATATGTAAGTTAGTAAGTTGATTTATTTACTTTACACTTAATTGTAGGACAATGTTGTGGGATATTGTGGAGTGGGCGTCTCTTCCAACCATCATATGTAAGTAAGTAAGTTGATTTATTTACTTTACACTTAATTGTAGGACAATCTTGTGGGATATTGTGGAGTGGGCGTCTCTTCCAACCATCATATGTAAGTAAGTAAGTTGATTTATTTACTTTACACTTAATTATAGGACAATCTTGTGGGATATTGTGGAGTGGTTGTCTGTTCCAACCATCATTAGTAAGTTGATTTATTTACTTTACACTTAATTGTAGGACAATCTTGTGGGATATTGTGGAGTGAGCGTCTCTTCCAACCATCATATGTAAGTTGATTTATTTACTTTACACTTAATTGTAGGGCAATCTTGTGGGATTTTGTGGAGTGGGCGTCTCTTCCAACCATCATATATAAGTTGATTTATTTACTTTACACTTAATTGTAGGACAATCTTGTGGGATATTGTGGAGTGGGCGTCTCTTCCAACCATCATATGTTAATTGATTTATTTACTTTTCACTTAATTGTAGGACAATCTTGTGGGATTTTACGGAGTGGACATCTCTTCCAGCCATCATATGTAAGTAATACCAAGAACTGTAATCTTGTAAATACCTTGAAATACAATAATCTTGTAAATACCAAGAGCGTATATCTGAATAGACTTACAAAATGCTTGAACAATGTTATATTCATAAGTTTTTATTTTAATCTTTTATGGCTATTCATCCAAATTCATGTATTGCCAGCATGTAAGCTATGTTGAGTTGATTGTTATTTATTTATTTATTTACCACTTTATGGTATAACAATCTGACAGACTCATTGGCAGATAGCAATGTCTTCCCACTAACCGGACAAATATGAAAAGTTTGTTTGTTGTTTATAGTTAAGGCATTAACGTTGTGGAGGTTTAAAGACATTGTAATTTATTTTTAACAAACACTGTTTATTCCACTTTTTTATGACGGTATAACCCTACCGGTTTCAAGGCTTTCACCTCATCTTCAGGGGAGTACAAGAAAGTCTTGCTTGTACTCCCCTGAAGATGAGGTGAAAGCCTTGAAACCGGTAGGGTTATACCGTCATAAAAAAGTGGAATAAACAGTGTTTGTTAAAAATAAATTACAATATGAAAAGTTTCATAAAAATATTCAAATTATCATTCATTTTTACCAATAACATTAAAAAAAATACTTTGTTATTCCTCTTATTATATTAATCCATGCTACACGTGTTTCCATGTCATATCCCGAGGATCTCATCAGGCTGAATGATGTAGGTGATTTATATAACATTAGTCGAATAACAAAACAGTTTATTGTTAAATATCCCAATATGAAGTTCTACAAAGTTTAAGCCGATACCTTTACAAATTCCTACACTATTTATGAACAGTATAAATAACAACAACAACAAAGATTGTAATTTGTTTTATCAAACACTGTTTATTCCACTTTATGTAACGGTGTGACCCTACCTACCGGTTTCAAGATTTTCACCACATCATCAGGGAGCACAAACAAGACTCTTGTCATATCGTTACATAAAATGGAATAAACAGTATTTGATAAAACATATTACAGTGTATTTTAACATCCACTATGTAAAGGCCTGTACTTTAAATAATGCACTTAAGATTGCTACGACACCAAAGAGTAGAGAAAAACCAGGAATAAAACTGGTAACGTTACTAACTTGAAATTAAGAATTTTACAATCGCGTTTTTAAATATGTCAATTTCAGAGAGTGTCAATTGTATTCGTAATTGATTCCAAAGTCTCTCTGTATTGGTTGAATAAAAATACATTGAGTAAAATAAGACATAAAAAAAGAAATGCGATGAACTGAAAAAGGCAATAAACAATCTCTACTTCAGTGGAAAGTAAATCCAGGGCCGGAAATACATTTCTCGGAATCGGAAATTGTTCTTCTCAGCACCATATTTATAGTTAATAGAGTTCACCATCTTAGGAAACAAGCATTTTGCAAGTTATCAACAAAATAATAATGTATATATTAGTATATACGATGAGCTCAAGTCAAAAAAGGTCATACAAGGAATCTAATACAGAATGCTTAAATACTAAACAAACATTTTGATATAGATAAATAAATACATATATTGTAATTAATTTTATCAAACACTGTTTATTCCACTTTTTTTGTAACGGTATAACCCTACCGGTTTCAAGGTGCACACCTCATCTCAGGGGAGCACAAACACGACTAAATGCTGTTCGAACTGGTACCGATATACACCCATCAACAGTTAGAGACATTCGGGTTGGGGACTAAGGGTTGAGAGAGACATGTGACGATTTCGGTCAGCATCGGAGAGATTTTTGGGATATATGTGTTTACTAAATGTTTGCCCCGATGTACTGAATTTCTAGGGTCTCTAATATGTTCAATTTATTTCCGTAACTACTGATATGTAAGAATTTGGCATCATCGATAGAAAAAGTATGGTTTTCACGGTGACAATGATTAGCCATTTCAGAATAAATTAGAGGATTTGTTAAGGCGGATTTGTGTTCACGAAATCTCTTTCAATCTGCGACATGAAAATCTCCTGCACAATATACTGGAGAGAATGATTGAGGGATCTATTGGCAGAGGGCATCCTCGCTGGGAATATCTGGAACAATTATTAACAATTAGGGATTTATGTGAGATTTGTGATTGTGTGCGGTATAGTGTGGGATGAATATTTTTGGTCTTTCTGGAGTGATGATGTGTGAGGAGTTGTATTTCGCAAGATGTTTCCAGTTGTAGTTGAGTGTCACTGTTTGTCAGGTTGATGAGAGCGTGCAGCGGGGTTTTGTTTCTGTGTAATCAAAAATCGGAAAGAAGTATCGATTTATTTTTTTCATGCTAAATATCCTCAGTAAGATACAGGCAAAAGCCTAGTTTACTGGGGATACGACAAATGAAAGGCAACAAACCCAGATCCATTAAAATTGTATGTCCAAATCAAATTATCTGTTGTTTTTCTCAAATTGTGTATATTTGTTGTCATGTGTAATAATAAATAAATAAATAAAATTATGCCACGATATGGACTGCACCTCCTATACAGAGCTCAAGAGAATCGCTGAATACCGAGTGGAGTGGAAAAGAAGATGCAGAACTTTGCTGCTAACCCAAGATTGAAACTGAAGAAGAAGATCAAAAGACGATTTGTCATTTCATATAAATATAAAAATTCAGCCAGTTAACTCTGTATCTATTATCTAGAAAAAAATCATGTTTCTAATAATCTTTGCTCCAAAAAAAACTTTTAAGATTGAATTTGTAGCATTTTCACTGAGCACGGTCAGGTGCTAATTTCTCTTCGTTACGTGATTTAGTAAATTTGTACAATACAGCAATCATTGATTTCTTTCCTTTTGTCGGTACTATACCCTAGTTATTATTAGAAAGCTTATTTAATATTCAGAGGTTCTAAGTTAAGTTTCCGAAGAACTAACTTAGACTGGTTACAAATCGCAAGCTTTTATCTCGTGAATTAATTGGTATTCTACTATAGTAAAATGTTATTTAGTGTGCTATTTTTTTTAATCAAATTATACAATTTATTTATTTTATATATTATTATACATGACAAGAAATATATATAATTTGTGAGAAAACAACAGGTAATATAATTTGGACATACAATTTTAATGGATCTGGGTTTGTTGCCTTTCATTTGTCGTATCCCAAGTAAACTAGGCTTTTGCCTGTATCTCACTGAGGATATTTAGCATGGAAAAATAAATCGATACTTCTTTCCGATTTTTGATTACACAAAAACAAAACCCCGTTGCACGTCCTCATCAACCTGACAAACAGTGATACTTAATTTAAGCTGTTAAACTATTTTTACAAACATAAATCATACTATCACGCCATTTCCCTATCGAGATATGCAGAGAGGACAGAGCTCTAGACTTTCCTAACTCGATCCTTAGCTTCTTCTACATACTCGTGTATACACATTTTAAAGAACTTTTTGATTTCTCTGAATTTCTATTTCCTTTTTTCAGAATACAATTCACTTGATCCAACCATACTTTACTTGGTCTTCTTCTCGCACACGTTCCACTCACATTTGCACTATATATCTGTTTTATTAGACCTCGGCCACACAGGAAGGTGCCTCGCTTGGTGCTTAGACGTACGCTGTGAGCTAGGCGACATATCATAGCGAACCAACGCACCCCATACTATCGTAATGGCCACACTGTACGCTTTGCGCCACGCTACATAACGATTAGTCATCTAGTGAGTCTCCTAGCAAACAGACGTGTTGGTTAATTTTATTGTGTCACCAAGTGATTTTACGAGATCGCGGAAGTTTTAATAACAGCTGTGTATAAAAAAGTGAGCCTTTGTGGAACCCATCGAGCAAATTATACAAAAATGTACCTGTAATAAAATCACTTTGAATGAAGTTGCGCAGGAAGTAAATAAAGATGTTAAGTTGTAATGAAATTGGTTCGTTTTGAGAGTGGCATCGTTTGTTGGCTCAACCGCTCCCAAATATCAAATGAATTTGTGTGAAACATTTTGATGTGGTCAAGCATGAAGTCACCTAGTATTTTAGTCACGTAGCACCTAGCGAAGCACTTTGGTGTGGCCTTAGCCTTAGTATTTTTTCATCCACTCATTCCACATGCCTAAACCATCTCAAAGTACTCTTCTTCATCTTACTTAACACATATTCTGTATACAATCGTTTAAATTAATTAAATTTGAAGTCAAAAGTGATAATAATTGAAATTTAATTGCTGAAAACATGAAAAAAAACATCGGCCGACGTTCACAAAACGGGCGAAGAGACCACCTCAAATGGCTACCCGAAAGCTACTGAAGCGAGAGAAGCTCGCGAACTGAGATTTTTTTCTTGCGTTTCCATATACTGAAGTAGAGTGAGAGTGAGACGTGAATAGCGTCGTTTCTTCACCCATAGCGGTTTTTTAGAATGAATTTACCTACGTCACACGTTTGATTGTATTGGTGAATTTATTCCCGATTTTCACAAAATATCACTGATGTGGCCGATAAGTGCTAATTATTATTAATATTATTTTTTTCATTCAATGCGTAAATGTATTACGGAGGAATACCTAAAATCTGAACCCAGTATTTATTATATTTATAGAGATATTAACGTTTTTAGAAGCAATGTGTACTAATTACGCATCACAGGGAAGGAAGGGTTAAAATTAATTAATTCATTTGAAAAACCCGTACTTTTTAATAGTAGGGCGTTAATAAAATATTCAAGATGTGTAAAAAAATGTATTTGGGCTGTTACAATTATTTACTGCTAAAAATATATGGTTCTTTTAATCACTTGTAAATCACCACTGTCAAAAATGATGCAAGTCACTAATATTGTTCCAGTGTGACGTACTTCTCTGTATACTGCTTCGTGTTCTCGTCGTGTTGCTGCTTCTCCAGAGTCTCGTTTGCTCGTTGTGATTGACGCGATCGTCTCTTCCCTTTAACATCCGCAGCTCTCTTACCAATCAGCTTATCAGTTTGGTCAATAATAATAAACAAGTAATACTTAATTATTTTTTACAAAATGAAGAGTTAAATTCCTTTCTAAAATGAAACTGAAAATCTTTCATAAAGAGAATTTTGAATCAAACAAAACTCTGAACATAGTTTATACCAGGGGAGGCTAAACTTTTGCATACCATGCGCCAATTATTTTCACAGACGAGTTCAGATGCGCCATACAACTCAAGCACTTTTTTTACCTTCTTACATTCACATTTGGGGTTGTTAAATAGGGATAGGGGTAGGATCTGCTTCACTTAGGGGAGGAAAAGGAATAACTCAATCACGCAATTCAATTAATTAATTTACGCCATTTCAAAAAACATACGTTTATTGGAGCACCAATCTACAATAGTCAGAAATGATCTCTTGGACGAGAGAATGATCGCTGTCGTGGACCCCACTGATGGTGCTACAGCTGCCGGAGAGTCTCATTTGATGAGCGGGAACAAACTGATAATCGGTAACGTACCTATTGAGCAAGTCATGCGATTCACTTACCTAGGTGTAGAGATCTCCAGCAACAGTGACCTATATAGTTAAGTACGAGTACAACCTTATAAAGCGACAGCTTTGGCTGGCTGCCTGCGGGACACTATATGGAGAAACAGACACATGCTAACCGAAAGTAAGGTCAGGATATATAAGACATGCGTCCGCTCCATCATGGGATATGGAATAGAAGCGAGAGCCGATACCAATAGGACAAAAAACCTTCTCAGAGTGGCGGAAATGAGAACTCTACGCTCCATTTCAGGCAGAACTCTTGGAGATTGGATCAGAAATGAGACAATAAAGTCTGTATGTGGGACATAGTGAGGTGGGTAAGAAGCAGAAGGCGTTTCTGGAGGGATCATGTAGACCGCATGGAGGATACGAGACTTGCGAAAATTGCTAAGACGGAAAACCCTAGCAGCAGGAGGTTACCAGGAAGGCCGCCGAAAAGGTGGAAGGACAGCTGGACGTCTTCATCCCAGGACAGCCCACCGCCACAAACAGGTCATACGACCTAGACCAAGAGGAGGAAGAAGAAGGATTAAACACAGATGGCGTCGCAAACTTTCCTGGGTCTTATGACATTTGAGAAGTAAAATGTATGACATTTATTAAAATGGAGTCGCGTACAATACAACAACGCGTTCAAATTGTTGAATTATTTTATACATTGTAATCTTCGGAAACGGTGATGTTAATTGGTCACAAAGATTATGTGATCTGACACCGTTGGACTATTTTCTCTGGGGTTACGTGAAAAGCCAGGGTTATAAGAATGACCCCCTATCAATTCCTGAGCTAAAGGAAAAAAATATTCGCGTTTTTGGTGAGTTAGAACCGCAATTATGCCAAAATGTTATCGAAATTTTGACAAAAGAGTGTACATCTGTGGAGTTGCAAGAGGTGAACATTTGGCGGATATTGTTTTTAAATGTCATACATTATATTTCAATGATCAAGTTGACTCAATTTAAAGTCTCTTATAAAGGACTCGTGTTGTATATGGTATTTCACCGAATTTCAAGGAAAGTGTATTTGTTTAGTTACAAATAAAATATGAGTCAATATGTTTAGATACAATCATATTGTTTTATGAACGTAGTGAAAAACTTATTAGTGACATATTGTATTTAAAAAAAAAGACTATGGTAATTTTTTTAAGATTGACTTCGAGTATTTGTGTATTTTTCTTCGAGTATTGATGTATTTTTTTGAGTATTTGTGTATTTATAAAAAATATTTGTGTATTTTTCGAGTATTTAAAATAAAAATATATTTGTGTACAAACTTGGAGTATTTGTGTACTATATTTAAAAAACTATAAAAAACCATTGAAAGTATTAATGAACTATTAAAAGACAAAACAAAACTAATTATAATGCATAAAATAATTCAACAATTTGAACGCGTTGTTGTATTGTATACGACTCCATTTTTATAAATGTCATACACTACACTTCTCAAATGTCACAAGACTCAGGCAAGTTAGCGACGCCATCTGTGTTTTATCCAAGAATTTAAAAAAAAGCTCGATTTTAAAGACCCATAAGAAGGTAGTGGTTGTGGTCATTATATTAGGTACTTCTCTGTATCTGCATATGTTTTGAACAAAATATTTTAAGAAAACCACTGAAAACTTACCACGGGAAAACGAACTACAAAGAAACTTGTTTAGTTCTTCCTATATGTGATAGTAATACATTCAGCTTTAGGTGTAGTGTAGGGAATATTCACGATGAAATGAATAGTCGCATTATTCGAAATTGAGTTTAAGTTTGATTTTAGTGATACATTTAATTATACTACACTTCAGTTGCATGAAGTAAAACCTAACGAGCCAATATCTTTCAGCCAACCAGAAAGGCATTTAACAAACTTGAGATGAAAACCAGAGTGAAAACTTGTTTAACACTTCCTGTCCTATGATGTGTAACTAGTACACATTGCTTCTAAAAACTTTGATACCTCTATAAATATCATAAATACTGGGTTCAATTTTTAAGTATTCCTCCGCAATACATTTACGCATTGAATGAAAAAATAATATTAATAACAATTAGCACTTATCGGCCACATCTGAGATATTTTGTGAAAATCGGGAATAAATTCACCAATACAATCAAACGTGTGCCAGTGTGTGACGTAGGTATATTCATTCTAAAAAATATATGTTATTCCATTAATTCGCACAATACTGTATATATCTAAAACTTAAAGGCAGTCCATTACACACCACAAGACCAGCAACGGCAAAAATCCTATCATAATACCCCACCATATTGAATCGATTCGGAACAATAAATTTATTCAATGAAGAAGAATTAAATCTCAAATTTCTTCTCCTCTCTGAAAAAACATCTCTCAGATACAAATTCAAAAGATACAATAGGGACTTCCCATTATAGGGCTTGAATACAAAGAGACAAAATTTGAAATCAATTCGTTCGCGATACTAGGCGCATTGTATTCCAAAAAAATACACTTCATATTTTTAGAAACTATCAGTTCAACATTTGAACGATCGATTGAACACGTGCATTCAGATGTATTTAATCATTATATGAATTTTTTTAAATATATTTGAAACGTCATCACGCTCTACAGTCTAATTAGACTGTGGCGGTCGCCCACTCGAAACACTGTGGGCGTTCATACATACGGTCAATGACCGATGAGATGACCTTCGCACTCCTCGACAATCTAAATAGGCAAGTCCGAAGTTCACCCGCCGCCCATTCAACCCATAGCCGAGCGGACCGCATTCCATACTAGAGAGAGAACGCACCACGGCTGTCTCGCCGGTTCCGTATTTGAATGATACCTACATACAACAATTAATCGTTTTGCATTCACAGAAACGAGACGTAGGCATATCGCGAGCGCATTCTCGCGCACATTCTAAAAAGATATAAATACCTACGTTACTAATAAAATTGGACACTCTGTCTTTCCGCATTGCGATCTAACGTGTTTTATTATTTATCAACAAACCATCATCATCTCTTCCCTCTAGGATACATATTCTAAAAAACCACAATATTGATCAAGAATTGCATATTTTTCAAGAAACGTTTCGTTATTGTTAATACCTTATATTAAATAATAACTGCTACCTTTTCTCTTTGACATATTTTTGACACAGTTCAATTATTTCATAAATAATAAACGGTTTTATATTAAAATAGAAAGCTCTTAAAATACTTGTTAAAAGCATTTTGTCCAGGGTCAAGGAGAAAGCTCGTCATTGTCAGCTATCTGCATGCACTTCTATTATACGTGTCAATCATCATTTAATCTAAATGCATGTCCGTGTTGCCTTTCAAAGCATCACTCTAAATCCTCTATTTCAAAATTCAATATACGAGTATCTCATCTCTATGAGTACTCCAGTATTGATTGAATCAGAATAAATTATTGAGAAAAAAGCTATTTTTGACAAACGAAGTTTTATAATTATAATCAAAATATTTTGATTTTATTTAAACACCATATATCACCTAAAGCCGAATGAGCTACGATACACATTGGAAGAATTACAAATGTTTCTTTGTAGTTCGTCTTTCCTTTGTAAGTTTTCTGTGGTTTTCTTGCCAAATGTTTTTTTTTAAGTGAAACTTCTATCGGCAAATTGTCCTGAACGTCACGAAAAGTGAAACGGTGTATTATATTATTATTAAATATTATAATTATTAATAAATTATTATTACTTAATTATTTTAATATTATTAATTATTTATTATCAATAATAATATTATTTGGTGTGTTATATTATTATAAAAAATATTATTTATTATTAAAGTTATTATTATTATTTATTATTAAAAATAAAAATAATTATATTTTTTTGTAACATGTTATTTTTATATTAATATATTTGTTATTTTATTTTATTTTATATTTAATTATTTTATTTAATATTTATTTTAGTATTTATTTAATATATAATTTATATTTAATATATATAATAGAAATTTCAATTAAAAAAGTATCGCTTTCAGAAAAAAAAAAAAAAAGAAAAACGAAAATGTCCTCTTTAATTTCAAGTACAGAAAATAATCAACACATTCGTGACATACTCGTATATTATTATTCTTTAAATTGACATTTTGCATTTCTTCCAAATAAAACTAATGGCACCTGTTATGAAATGCATTTAAGATGTTTTGCTTTATTCGTAGAGAAAATATATTCAGTACACGTTTAAATTATGGCAATACAATGGCTTGAACGAATACTCGCTCCGACACAATACTCGGTCACTTCACTTTCCGGAAACTGCATCAATTATGTAATCTTGATGCAGCATACCTTGGGGAAAACAAGTCTGGCGGAACTAGGCCGAAAGTTTGTTATTTGCTTTTATAGAACAACTCCGAATATATCATATTGAATAATTTGGCATTACAATATCGTTGCATTTTAGTAACAATTGTCGAAACAACAATAAAAAAGAGTACAACTAAAAAAGTATAATATAAGACTAAACCTGTCATAGAGTTGATTGAAAAAAAGACAATGTTACAAAATTTGTAATACTTTTTGATTGAGATTTGAGACTGGTTTAACAATTTGAAATCCCAAAAATCTTTTTATTTTACAAAGTTATATATGGTACAAGCCTTTATCAAAGCCTATACCTATATACAAATGTACATCTTAAGAACTCTTCTTCTCCCTGGCTCCATCCCAACTCACTGTCTGCGAAGACTGTTGGGGTCAGCTCTCCTCGTCCTCAGGTTGTATGCTCTTCTGTCCCGGACTACGTCCCCCAGGGCATGCCTCCGCATCAGGTTATCTTTTTGCACCAACCACGAATTCTTTGGTCTTCCTCTGGTTGTTATTCGAGGAAGATCCATGGAGATTGCCTGGTTCACAATGTGATCGGATGCTCTGCGTCCAATGTGCCCATACCATCTCAATCGCCTCTCCTCCATCTTGATGTTGATGTATGTAACACCTAGGCTTCCTGTCTCTTAGGGACACACCAGCTGACCATCTTAGCATGCGCATTTCAGCAGTTTCTAGTTGCCTAGAGTGAGAGTTATACATCGTCCAGCATTCGGTGCCATAGAGGTGTGCGCGTCTGACAATCGTTTGGTATACTTTTCCTTTTAACTTTACTGGCATTTTCGGATCACATAGATTTCCCGTCATTGATCTTAACTTCATCCATCGCATTTCAGCAGTTTCTAGTTGCCTAGAGTAAGAGTTATACATCGTCCAGCATTCAATCGTAAGAACTAATCTTAATTATATATTATAATTATAAACTAACTTAATTTTAATTTCCTACGCGTCATTTTATTTTTAATAACCTTAATATTTAATTTCATAAAAATAGTTAACATCTACATACTACTTATAACTAGATAACAATTCTTACAACTAATTTATTTAGCAAGAACATTTCCACTCGTTCAAGTTACTTACATATCATCACATCCACTCAGACCTTGGTCCTCCCTGCTAATAAATAGTCTTCATATTGAGCGGTTTTTTTTATTATATAATATTTTTTTTTATTCTTGAATAAAACACACAATTAGCTTTGATTTAAAAAAACTTTTTATTGGTCATTGAAGTATAATGTATAACATTTAAACACAAAAAACAATATTCGCCAAATGTCTACCTCTTGCAGCTACACAGATGTCCACTCTTTTGTCAAAATTTTCGATGACATTTTGGCATAATTGCGGTTCTAGCTCATCAATAACGCGAATAATTTCATCCTTCAGCTCAGGAATTGATCGGGGGTTATTCTTATAGACCTAGTTTTTCACTTAACCCCAGAGAAAATAGTCTTATGGTGGCCAATTAACATCATCGTTTCCGGAGATTACAATGCATAAAATAATTCAACAATTTGAACGGGTTGTTGCATCGTATACGACTCCATTTTTATAAATGTCATACATTATATTTCTCAAAGTTATAAGGCCCAGGCAAGTTCGCGATGCCATCTGTGTTTTTATCCAAGAATTTAATAAACCGCTCAATTTGAAAGACCCTTTACTATAGGTGGACTAGTCAGGCAACAGATGATACTTCGGGAGCATGTGCTTGTAACAGAAAGGTCAGTCGGATTTACTCTCGAAAGTCCTCACGGCACCAGTAAGAGGATTACTGTGATTCTGTTGGCTTTAATAGAACTTCACGGTCCAAGTAAGGATGTGCTGTTGAAGGGTTTCTTCATGCTGTTCGGCATAAAGTCAGGAGATGCTTGTTCCAGAATGGGTGTTGAACGAGATTTTGAATACCTTGTTCTGCATTCTTTGAAGTTTCATGTGATCCTTGTGGCTCACACTACTTCAAACGAGTGCAGCATAGGTCAAGATAGGACAAATAAGGGTTTTATAAAGGAGGCGCTTATTTTTGAGTGAGAGGAAGCTGCGTCGATGGAATATCGACATAGTTCCTGTACCCCTTGGACCCTTCTCTCTGATGGTATTCAGACAGGTTTTCCACGTCAATCGCCCGTCGAGGTGCAGGCTGAGATGTTTGACTATGTCTTGCCACTTGACCAGGCAACCACCGATGAATAAGGGCATCAATAACACTATTTCCTTGATTTTGCGGGAGAACATGATGTTCTCCGTTTTTTGCATCATTGATTTTGAGTCTCCAGTTCTGGTAATATTTTTCAAGGATCTCAGTAATATTTTTCAAGGATCTCAAGGGCAATCTAAAAGCGGCGACCAAAGGTTCCAGAAAATCTATGCTACGAAGAAAACTCCTTTCTTTTCAATATTCTGATTTGTGTTTATTTGAATTCGTGTTACTGTTACTAAGAGTCATGATTTTCTGGTGAATCTGTAACCAAGCGGATGATATGCATCCACTCCTCCATCAGTCCTGATCCATGATGTTTGTAGCACTCAATGAGGAACTAGTCATCTCTTCGATTTTATCTATTCAACTCGCTGGAGACCATCCTCTTGATCGCCACCCCTCAACACTTCCAGTCACTACCAGCTTCTCCAAATGGTCTTCACCACTTTTAGCGATGTATACACATGATAGTGTTATCTTCCTACTTGATCAGTAGATCCTGTAAGATGGACACTTCTTGTAATTCATGAAGTGCAAAGCATTTTTCGCCACCATCACATCTTGAAAACATTACATCGGTATACATACCAAGAACGAGTAAGTTCAAGACTACAATAAGTTGAAATGAGATATCTCTGTGGAGCCTTGGGAGTGGAGATGTTAAAAAATGGATATACCAAAAAGAAAAACGAGAAGTTTAACCCCTAACTCTATAGATTGAAAGATTGCAGATGATTTGGTTTGGATATACAATAAGTTAAAAAACTTAGTTTATGTTCTTAAGTCGACAGTCTCATAGTGGTGCACATATCTGCAGCTGATTGGGCAACCTATAGAGCAAGTCGACATGTTTAAATATATTGGAAGCCTAATTACTCGTGACTTGATCCAGACAGTGAAGTTTGATGCGGAATCGAGATGATACATACAAGATTTCTCAAAATGAGTTCAGATATCTACAATTATAACTTGAATCTTAAACTTAAAATTACTTGTTAGTACTACATATCGTAACACTACATTATTGTTTAATGACATTGAAATTTGGACCATGGAAACCAAAATGCTAAATATGGCAGTATTCAAAATGTTGATTCATCGGAGAGTATCGCTACCTGGCAAACTATTTTACCAGACCGAGACCATTTCTTTTTTTATTCCATAGGGAATTGGTCCTTTGCCTAACTTCCCCTAACTAGGCCACGAAGGTCGTCAAATAAACGCGCACCTTAAATTAAACTAGACAAAACTTAATAAAACCTTACGTATTTCATCCAAGTAGGAACGCTTTGAGAACCTAATTTATTCATGTACGCAAACACAATTATCGCTCCGAGTATGAGAAAATTAACACTTTTTGAAAATTTATGGCATACGCCTACACGTTAAGTGGAATTATTAAGCAAAATTGACAGTGCCTTCTGTTTTCTCATGTCGCTTATCTGAGGAAGCAGAGCTTAAAATCGCCTCGGAGCTTTCGACAGCAGCTCCTTACATCTAAATCAGTGTTTATTTATTTAACGCTTCATTATAAAACCATCTGATAGGTTTACTTTCAGGCGGCAATCACTTCCAAACTAACTAGGATTTTTTTTAATAAGTGCTTTTTATCCTAAGCGTATCTACAAAGTAGTGCCACGTTTATTTAAAATGCATCCTACTTTAGAATTAAAAGCAGCATTAACAGTCCTTTTTAAAAGTAACTTTAACATCACATCTTCTTCCTAGTGTCATGTCAGGTCCCTCCAATGTTGGCTATCACTTGAGAGTAGGCATCTTTATCCCCGGCAGCCCGAAAAAGATCCCCAACGCTCCTTATACCAGTCCAATCACGTATTTTGCGGAGCCAGGAGATTTGCCTCCTGCCAACACCTCTTCGACCCTCTATTTTGCCTTGGAGGTGCACTAATTTGTACTTTGCTCCTCTAAGTATGATACATCGGTATACTAAGTATGTTAACATCACTAGACTTAGTAATAATATTTACATATATCTAAGTATAATTGACTTGTCAAAGTTTTCGACTTTAACTTTGTAAAACTTAAGTTAAGATTATTTGACAATTAAAATATTGGTCTCGTAATAAATTGGAATTATTCCATCTGAAGAGAACCTCAGAATGGGCGATAAAACACGTGATAATGTAATTAGTGAAATTACACAATAATTTCTTTATTAACCCTTTGCACTAGAATGCCGCCATAGAGGCGGCATGCATGATATGTCGTGTTACTCGATGTCGCCGCTATGGCGCCAAAGAAATAAATGCTAATTTCTCAATATTTGTAATATATTGGGTTTTTCAGTTTTTAATATTATTTAACCAAGGTTCATATTGACTTAGTACAATTAAATAATAAAAAGTTACGGAATTTGATCGAGTAAGGTAGGTTAGTTCTGCAGATAACGATATTATTCCTCGCACTTGAGGAGGCGACATAGCAACACAAAATACCACTCTCAACACACAATGAAATCTTTCGTTCGGAGACAAACAAGTCCCAAGGGCGACACGTGTACTTTCCTGGTATATTATTAGCTTATAAGCTAACTGTGCTGAAACCTGCGAAAGTAAACCTGGACTTCACGTTGGGGGTTGTTATGTAAAATATCATACAGTGAGAAACTTCAAATAATCAATTTTCATGTCCATTCTATTCCTAACATACCTATTTTATCAAAACAAAATAAAAATGTTTTTTTTTATTAATTTAATTATACTACAACGTATGTAAATGTTTTTTTTTTTTTTAATGCTTCGAGTTGGCGGTAGGCACATAACAAAAAGTTCTCGAGTGCAAATGGTTAATATTTCAGTGACTTAAATCCAGGGCTGTGGAGTCGGATGAAAATTTACCGACTCCGACTCCGGTTTTATTTTATACTCCGACACCGACTCCGACTCCGACTCCAACTCTTGACTCTGACTTAAATTTTTATTTTATTTTATAATTTACTGCGTCGACCTAATGTATTTATATTGACTTATTAATAATGGATACAGGTATAAATTAAAAATTAATTATATTCGTACACAAATGAAACAATTTTATAAAAAAATATATAAACAATACGCATTAAGCAATATCTTTACACTAAAATAATATTAAAAATATATATTAATATTTAAAAAAAGAATTAAATGAAACTTTTAAAATGATTAGAAAAACAACACAGGTAGGTATTAAAAAAAATAAGAAAACACTTTAAAATAAAATAAAAGGGTTGCTTCATTTGTTTTCATACGTTAACTAAATCTTATTAATATTGTTTATTATTATTTTGATTCAATATTGAATAGAACACAAGATAAGATTTTTGAAAGTAAATATACTTTATATAAATCTTATTTCCTATTCGTGGTCTAAATGGAATTAGATCTCAAAATAAGTCAGGATTTATGGAAGCTCTTAACTTGTGTAGGTGGTAAGTGGTAAGGCCGTGACGGTCAGCGCTGAATCTTGAATCATTTCAGGATATCGCAGTATTGCTGTTTTTATATCTAATTTTGTAAAAACTGTAAACTGAACGTAATCCCCTTTTGGGGTTTATTGCGATTATAAAAGTCTGCATAGTATCAGGCATGAAACGATGAGAGGTTAACTGGTTAACACATACCGTAACGTTATTCATTAAAGAAAATGTTAAAATAATTAAACGGAGTCGGAGTCGGTCGATTTTTTCCGACTCCGACTCCGCCTAAAATGTTCCGACTCCACGACTCCGGCTCCGACTCCGACTCCGACTCCGACTCCGACTCCGACTCCGACTCCACAGTCCTGCTTAAATCACAATAATAACCTGATATTTGATTACTTGTCAAATAAAAAATACTGATTTTACAGTCGTTAGGAATTCCAAGTTACGTATTGAGAAATTCAGCAAAGTTAGAATACAATTATTTTGAAAAAAAAAATTAATTGGTTTTTATAGTTTGGAAAATCTAGGATGAACCGTATGACAGCTCACTAATTTACTACAATACAACCTAGTAACGATGTTCAGTAATTTTAATTATTTTATCAATTTTAATACAAACCTCGATTCTAATACAAAGCAAGTTATTTAGGTAAATACATTACATAAAACTAACAATGATGACAAATTAATACATCTTGTTACAAATTAGCAAAACTGTGGCAGTTTGTTAAAATCAAATAATATTTGGTGACGTTTGTCAAAAGTCACTACGTTAGTCTGATTGGCTAGGGATGGGGTATACGGTAATTGGATTTTCAATTTATTTTATACATAAAATTAAAAGTTCGTAATTAGTATTAATTCATAGTGGATCTTGACCTATTTAAAGATAGATACAAATCATACGATACATTACAAAGTCAGTATAGGGAAAATAAGGAATTAAAACGTCAGTTTAGAGAAAAACAATTTTTCGATTTATAAAAAAACGATTCGATTTGTAAAAAAAAACGATTTTACCCCATCCCTTTGAGACATGACATTTCAAACGTCACAGGGACCATGCTACATTTTCTTGAATTTACCAAATTTATCTCTAGACAGGGATGGCCAGGGATCTGTAATGGCCAACTTTTAGTTTTACTCGACCTTGCATCGGTGTACCTTTGGACCAATCGGTTAAGGGATGCAAGAAGATGGACAGACGTCTTGATGGTGGTGACATTGTATATTTCTGTTCGATCCCACCTCCACCCCCGCTGTTATGGGGGAGAAAATAAGTCCCCATCCAGCGATCATGACATTGTATATTGCATATAACATACCTTAGACCAGCAGTAGGCAACTTATTTGCACTGAAGTGCCACTATTGAAATGAAGCTTCTATAGGCCCGGTAGGGCAAATTGGCCTGAACGTCACGAAAAGTGAAACGGTGTATTATATTATCATGTTATTATTATTCAATTATTATTTATTATAATTAAATAATTAATTTATTTATAAATTATTATTCATTATTTTAATATTAATAATTATTAATAATAATTAATATTATTAAGTGTATTATATTATTATTAAAATTATTATTATTTATTATTAAAAATAAAAAAATATATTTCTGTTATATATTATTTTTGTGTTAATACATTTAATAATTTTCAATTTTATTTTATTTAATATTTATTTAATATATCATTTATATTTAATGTATAATAATATTTATGTACATATGTTATTATAATATTAAAAATTATATTATTAATATATTATAATTAATTATAATAAATAATAATATAACATAACAATATTATTAATAATATAATAAAAATAATGTATTAATAAATAAATAATTAATTTAATAATTAATAATAACACAAAAATATTAATTTATTTAATATTAAAAAATATAAATTTAATATTAAGTGTATTATATTATTATTTAAATTATTATTTATTATTAAAATTATTATTAAAAATGAAAAAATTATATTTTTTTATTAAATTAAGAGAGATTTTCTCGAATTAAATTTCACATTACATTTTTTTAATTTAATTAAGAGAGATTTTCTTGAATTAAATTCCTCATAACCATTTCCTAATAATAAAAAAAATCGTTAACAAATGGAAAAGAAGCAATGCATAAAATCAACTTTTCCTAGGAGCTAAGAAGTTTCACTTCTACCACGCGAGAGTCTCACGCATCTGTTTTTCCCATATACGATTATTTCATTCCCGTATACGATTATTTCAATAAAATGAAATGAATACGTGAATATCTAAACAAGTTAATATTTATATTTAATCAATGTTTCACTGCTGTCTTGTTTGAAGAAAGGCTTTTAATTTTACGTGGCTCCAATATTTCGTGTCGAATGTTATTTTAACATTGGAGTAACGGGTATTAGAAACTTGACTTGAAAAGTTCAAGTACGAGTAGTCCATACATGTACTCGTATTAAGCTCAACTTTTCGCTTATAACATTAATCATTCATTCGTGAGTACATAAATTAAAAGTGTTGAGATTCGCATTATTTTTTAATTGAAACTTTTATTCGCGGGGTAGAGCCAATTGGCCTGAACGTCACGAAAAGTGAAACGCTTCTTTTTTTTTATTATTGGGATTATATATAACATATATAATAATATTATATTATTATATATATATATATATATATATA
>OX463843.1:52146976-52215130 GCA_949825065.1 Odontocerum albicorne
GATTTCATTCATATTGTGTTTTTCTTAATTTATTGAGTGAATTAATTTTGCGAGTGAATTTATGTTTATATTTTTTATCGATTTTTTGTATATGAGTATTTTTGCTGTTTTTTTAAGTCCTTATGTGCGTGGGATACAGCCCTGACCTTGGCCTGCTGTGTGCTTGTCTATGTAATGGTATATGAGTGCTTATTTTGATTATATTTTGTAGAAATCATATGTTTATACTTGGTTACATTTTGTGTTGATATGCACTAAAATTAAAAATGAATTTTGAAATGGTAAAAAGATAAATACAAATATAACTACATTTAACACATTATTTGTATATCAATCATACTTCGCAAGCCTCTTTCAAAACCGAGCCATGGGTCCGAGCCTAGTTGATTCGATGGAATTTACGGCCCTAGTTGCACTCAACTTCGTGAACAACTCGGTAGAAGTTCGGAAGACCGGAGTTGACCAGATAAATTAACACCACGGCGTCACACTAAACCGTCAATATCATCAACGCCTCTTCCAATAACATATTTATTATATACTCAAAGATACTGCATACTGCTTATTTTTCATGTGGGGGAGTGCATTTCTAGAGTGAAGTGTGCCCTGATGCTACATAAGTTGTGTAATACAGAGAGTGTTCACACTCACACTATTGCAAAATGACTCTTCAAACTGAATTATCTATACTTACCGCCGGGTACTGTACATAGATCTCTTCTAACAAGAAAGAGTAGAAGCCAAATATATCCATTAAACATTGTGGGATCAAACCGTGAGTAAAATTCATATTCCCTAACAATGACGTAACATTATCTAAGCGGTGTCTTAATAATAGATAATGGCTAAATGTATCATACTATATATAGTCTTAATATAATGATATTGCTTCAAAATATACAAATAATAATCACCTGCAACCAGTCATAGAGGCATTCAGTGGATGATTCAAGATGAAATTTAGTAAAAGTAACATTTAAGACTTTATCCGGGCTGGTCACTATCACCCAAGCACATCTAGAATTGTACCTGTATTCCGTGACATTGGATTCCGGATAGGAAAGACTACCTTCCACTTCTTCACGTACTCCACCGCAAACTGAAAATAGAAGATGAGTTAAGATATCAGTTTTAAACTGAAGTTAAGCTGTACCATCACCACTGCTATCTCTCCAGCTAGACCTAGACCTGTAGTGTGTTATCGTCAGGACCGTTTCTCTCGAGGTGTTGTTGACTCCCAGCTAGCCTTCCATCTTTTTGAGGGTTTCCTCGGGGATAACTGCCAGTGTTATTCATTATTTTCACACGGTCTTGTCTGTTTTCTGCAGTTTCTACCCTAGATGTATCTTTTATATTACATATTTCTCGGACACGAGAGTTTCTAACTATATCGCTATGATACGTTAAGTGTTTTGTCTGCAATGGCTTTGAGGATTTGAGGATTTTCATTTAGTTTATTCTGAGCATACTTTTTGTTTTTATTGCATCTGATGTATGATAGTTTTTATTTAATATATCATGATTGACTTTGTGAATTTTGACCTTCCAGTCTTTTTTTAATGGAAGTAATATATTTACAGTTGTAAAATATCAATAGTGTCCTATTTACAAAGTAATTTACTGTTGGAGTTAGGATATCTTTGTAAGCTGTATGTGAATCTATTCCATTGTTAACCGCTGAAAAGTTACATCTTAAAAATAAAGCTACTATACCACAGTTAAAAAATGGTACTACGAGTATCTACGGGGAATAAAATAATTACTCTCCTAACGAGTATTTCAAAACAACAAATTTACAGAATAAAAAAAACAAACTTAACTACTGCAACGTTTGAACGAAAGTGACCAGCATGACATGTGAGAGAGGGACCAGCATGACATGTGAGTGAGTGACCAGCATGACATGTGAGAGAGTGACCAGCATGACATGTGAGAGAGGGACCAGCATGACATATGAGAGAGGGACCAGCATGACATGGGAGAGAGGGACCAGCATGACATGTAAGAGAGGGGCCAGCATGACACGTGAGAGAGTGACCAGAATGACACGTGAGAGAGTGACCAGCATGACATGTGAGAGAGGGACCAGCATGACATGTGAGTCAGTGACCAGCATGACGTGGGAGAGAGTGACCAGCATGACATGTGAGAGAGTGACCAGCATGACATATGAGAGAGGGACTAGCATGGCATGGGAGAGAGGGGCCAGCATGACATGTGAGAGAGTGACCAGCGTGACATGTGAGAGAGGGACCAGCATGACATGTGAGTGAGTGACCAGCATGACATGTGAGAGAGGGACCAACATGACATGTAAGAGAGGGGCCAGCATGACACGTGAGAGAGTGACCAGAATGACACGTGAGAGAGTGACCAGCATGACATGTGAGAGAGGGACCAGCATGACTTGTGAGTGAGTGATTAGCATGACATGGGAGAAAGTGACCAGCATGACATGTGAGAGAGTGACCAGCATGACTTATGAGAGAGGGACTAGCATGGCATGGGAGAGAGGGGCCAGCATGACATGTGAGAGAGTGACCAGCGTGACATGTGAGAGAGGGACCAGCATGACATGTGAGTGAGTGACCAGCATGACATGTGAGAGAGGGACCAACATGACATCTGAGAGAGTGACTAGCATAACATGTGAGAGAGGGACCAGCATGACTTGTGAGTGAGTGACCAGCATGACATGTGAGAGAGTGACCAGCATGAAAACTCAAATAAATACAACATTAAGGTTATTTAAGAAATATATTATTTGTAAAATAATTGAAGAATACCTGTTGTTGGACTACCACAGAGTGGACCGGTAAAGTGAGATGCGCATTCGCACTTAAAGCCTCGAGCGGCCACATCCGTTATACAAGTTGCACCATTTTTGCACGGTAAAGATGAACATGGATCTTTCGATTGGTCACATAGAAGACCTGAAACCACCGAAAGACACATAATATTTTTGAAAATATATTTTATGGAATTCCCGTAGGAAATATGAACTGTATAAATTGAATGGCTTTTTCTAAACCTTCACTCTAAGAACAACAATATCAGATTAAATAATTCTATACAAAATTGTAAACTCGACGCTCGACATCTAAAATGTATGGGCCCTCGACACCTCGGTGTCAGTTGTAGAGATGAGAAGTTCGCGGATAACCAGGACTTACTTGTGAACACGGTGTCGGACACACTACGAGTAAACTAGAGACGAGGTTCACTGATATACTATACTCGTAGTTCCGTGTAGTTCGCAGACTAGGTTGATTACAGAAAATATAAAGAGATACGGACTTAACACCTATTGAAGTGGACTGATACGGAACTCGGGCGCTGTGTCAATCACAAGAACACAACTGAAACACACACACATCTAAACACACTACTTAACCCAGGTACGAATATGTGTCTAATTGTATTATTTGTGGTGTAACTGTGCATAATACAATACAATAGGGCCTTCTTATATTGTAGTCATCACGGGTGGTCGGCTGGTAACATTACGATATTAGTGGTGTAACAGCACATAACTAAGGCATTATATTCATCACGGGTGGTCGGCTCGTAACATTATGATATTTGTGGAGTAACAGTACACATAATAATATGTTACAAAAGGGCCTTCTTATATTCATCACGGGTGGTCGGCTCGTAACATTATGATATTTGTGGAGTAACAGTACATAATAATATGTTACAATAGGGCCTTCTTATATTCATCACGGGTGGTCGGCTCGTAACATTATGATATTTGAAAGGGTAATAAAATTATACATCATTTGACGCTTTTAATTGTCGACCGTTGATTTTTGTTGTTTTCACTCAAACATGTGGAACCCAAGCGCCGAACTTCTGGACTTTTCCCATTGATTTAAGATGGCGATATACAGTCATTTGACTACAATTCATCTATTCAGCCGGTTCTACGGTGGTTTGAAGGGGATCTTCGTGAATAATATGGTTTAAGCGGTCCTCATCGAAGTCCACTGGTCGTCCGGAACGCTCCATGTCTTTCAGGTCGAAATTTGAAACGCAAAAACCATCGACGAGCTGTCCTTTCATTTGTAGCATCTTCACCGTACACTTCCCAAATATCGCGAACAGCTTTGGCAGCTTTATTCCCTCGATTGAACGCGAACAGACGGAGATGTCGATAATGCTCACTTTCGTCTACTTGACATTCCATTTTGAAGGCTTGTAATCAAATAAAATAATATATGTAACGTAAAACCACACACAATATCTTGTACAAGTCTTACAATATCTTGTGACACAACTTATGTTAACACCCAATATTATTTATAGTTAAGGCAATTAACATGGTGGAGGTGTAAAAACATTATAATTTGTTTTATCAAACACTGTTTATTCTACTTTTTGTAACGGTATAACCCTACCGGTTTCGAGGTCTCCCACCTCATCATCGGGGGAGCACAAACAAGTCTTGTTGTTTGTGTTCAACTAGTTGTGCTGAAGTGGAATAAACAGTGTTTGATAAAACAAATGGCAATACAATGAATATGTTTATTATTAAAAAAACTGTAAATCAAATGCAATTTATAATGAAGGAATCTTCAACCGAGATGAAGAGAAATGTTTTGTTTCTTAATACAACATGAATGAATGAATTATAATGAATGGACACGAGTCTCCGTTACCCGAGGCACAAGACACAATACACAACACAAAGTGGGCGATGAGGGTATTTAACGTTGATGCCAATGGAGATAACTAAGTAAGCCAATTGGTTATAGGAATATCCTGTCGTATATCATACCATATAGTGCAAGAAGCTTCAGTACTTTCTCCATTGGGTCCTTGTCCCCTGATAACTAGCAACAATTCCTAGTTCCTAGCCATTTGCCTCTATCTGCAGCTACGAGTATTTGCTTCCAGTTGTACCGAATATTAATGTCTAAGTGTCTCATCTAATACAGTACCCCCTTATATGGTACCCCTCGCGCTGCACACTTTGATTTCTTTTGTCTTTCGTCAGCTCATTAAAGAAGATATTTTTGGAAATCTATTAAAGCCTGTGATCTATGTGTCCAGACCAATGCCGGTGAATACACAACACCAAGATCTCGATCAGTTTTAAAAATACCAAACGGCTTGATCTTCTTAAAACTTAGTAATTTGATAATCTACGGTACCATTGAATCTTCATTATTTGCAAACATACCTGTGAATCCAAAATAACAAACGCATAATGCACCAACTGGCAAAGCGTGACAAGTGCCGTGCACACATGGATTCGGCTCACAGCTCACCGGAGTACCGGAACCGGAAGTAGACGGAGTGACAGTTCCTGGAGCCACGGGTCCACAGCCTGATTCCCCGTAGCCGATCCCGGTGAAGCCAGCCTTACAGACGCATTGCACGTATGTTGAACTAATCACTGGAATCAATCATACAAATATGGATACTGACAATTATCAAGTATGTTCTCGGAAGACAGAAAGGTGAAAATACTATACATACTCAAACTAAGCAATATATCATATAAATCTACCATAATGATTTTTCACAACAGTCTATTAGTGCCAACATTGATAAATAACAGTAAAATTTTGATATAGTTGTATTGCAGCTGTACACAGAATATATAACTGTACACAAAAACAAGTCATAAGTAATTGACAATTTTGATATACTCGTAGTTGTATTGCAGCTGTACACAGTATATAGCTGTACACAGTATATAGCTGTACACAAAAACAAGTCATAAGTAATTGACAATTTTGATATACTCGTAGTTGTATTGCAGCTGTACACAGTATATAGCTGTACACAGTATATAGCTGTACACAAAAACAAGTCATAAGTAATTGATAATTTTGATATAGTTTTATTGCAGTTGTACACAGAGTATATAGCTGTACACAAAAACAAGTCATAAGTAATTGATAATTTTGATAAAGTTGTATTGCAGATGTACACAGAGTATGTATAGTAGCTGTACACAAAAACAAGTCATAAGTAATTGATAATTTTGATATAGTTGTATTGCAGCTGTACACAGAGTATATAGCTGTACACAAAAACAAGTCATAAGTAATTGATAATTTTGATATAGTTGTATTACAGATGTACATAGAGTACATAGCTGACCACAAAAACAAGTCATAAGTAATTGATAATTTTGATATAGTTGTATTGCAGTTGTACACAGAGTATATAGCTGTACACAAAAACAAGTCATAAGTTATTGATAATTTTGATATAGTTGTATTGCAGATGTACACAGAGTATGTATAGTAGCTGTACACAAAAACAAGTCATAAGTAATTGACAATTTTGATATAGTTGTATTGCAGCTGTACACAGAGTATATAGCTGTACACAACAACAAGTCATAAGTAATTGATAATTTTGATATAGTTGTATTGCAGATGTACATAGAGTACATAGCTGACCACAAAAACAAGTCATAAGTAATTGATAATTTTGATATAGTTGTATTGCAGTTGTACACAGAGTATATAGCTGTACACAAAAACAAGTCATAAGTTATTGATAATTTTGATATAGTTGTATTGCAGCTGTACACAGAGTATATACCTGTAAACAAAAACAAGTCATAAATAATTGACAATTTTGATAAAGTTGTATTGCAGTTGTACACAGAGTATATAGCTGTACACAAAAACAAGTCATAAGTTATTGAGAAAAATGACGTCTTCAAATTGATCATGTAAGTATTTGCTATCTCAGGACCTCTAAGTGAAGTGCAGGTGAGAGTCTGTTCTACTTCAAGGGAGAAGATTCAATAAGTGATTCAGATCTGTATAGATATTTCTATTTTATATCTATAATAGAGCTTCATTCTAAATTATGTTATATTAATCAAACAGTATTTGTTATCTCAGCACCTCTAAGTGAAGTGCAGGTGAGAGTCTGTTCTACTTCAAGGGAGAAGATTCAATAAGTGATTCAGATCTGTATAGATATTTCTATTTTATATCTATAATAGAGCTTCATTCTAAATTATGTTATATTAATCAAACAGTATTTGTTATCTCAGCACCTCTAAGTGAAGTGCAGGTGAGAGTCTGTTCTACTTCGAGGGAGAAGATTCAATAAGTGATTCAGATCTGTATAGATATTTCTATTTTATATCTATAATAGAGCTTCATTCTAAATTATGTTATATTAATCAAACAGTATTTGTTATCTCAGCACCTCTAAGTGAAGTGCAGGTGAGAGTCTGTTCTACTTCAAGGGAGAAGATTCAATAAGTGATTCAGATCTGTATAGATATTTCTATTTTATATCTATAATAGAGCTTCATTCTAAATTATGTTATATTAATCAAACAGTATTTGTTATCTCAGCACCTCTAAGTGTAGTGCAGGTGAGAGTCTGTTCTACTTCGAGGGAGAAGATTCAATAAGTGATTCAGATCTGTATAGATATTTCTATTTTATATCTATAATAGAGCTTCATTCTAAATTATGTTATATTAATTAAACAGTATTTGTTATCTCAGCACCTCTAAGTGAAGTGCAGGTGAGAGTCTGTTCTACTTCGAGGGAGAATATTCAATAAGTGATTCAGATCTGTATAGATATTTCTATTTTATATCTATAATAGAGCTTCATTCTAAATTATGTTATATTAATTAAACAGTATTTGATCATGTTATAAAAATTTATATAACATATTATTTATATATTTTTGAAATAATAAAAAATCTATTACATTTACATTAGTCTAAAGATGAAAACAGTGTCAGTGGTGTGTAATTGAAAAAAATAATTAAAAATTATTTAATATATTTTATAATTGAAAATCAAACGCAAGATTATTTTCATCGATCTTTATTTAGGTTTTACAACTTTCTAAACTACATTCTACAAAATCCTAAGAAACATTGTAGCGCAAACCGTGTTGTGAGATCTTGGAATAAGCAGCCCGATAGTGTAGCACGTGTGTACTCGTACATTGGCATGTTTTAAACCAAAAGTTCCCAAACTTTTTTCGGCCGCAGACCCCTTTACCAAAAACTTTTAAAACCGTCTCCCCCCTAGTCATTTACTTTACTTACTCAAATTAATAAGTTTGTACAGTACTCGATATTAAATATTTCACTAGATATCAAACTTTTCATTTTGATACGTTCGATAAGAGAATCTACAGACATGTTTGAGCTACGTGTATCATAGTTTCATGCATTCTTACGTGTGACTTTTAATGACACATTTTACAATACCTTTTCGTTCACAAGTTTTGTATGTAATGTGTTTTTATCAAAAAAGAGTTTATTTGAATTATTTCACTTCTAAATTAGGTACCTATTGGAATCATAGATATTTTGAAGTAAGCAGTAGTAAGGGGGTCTATTTTTGCTGTCATCAACCCCCAATTTTTTTTATTGAAACTATCGACCTCTAGAAAAATCAAATAGACCCCGAGGGGTTGAAATCGACCACTTTGGGAGCTCTCGTTTTAAAGTAAAGAAATGCATATATGAAATACTTACTTGGATTAGCTATACAATCAGCCAATGGATGGCATCCTCCATTATTAACTTGGCAAACCCCGACAAAAGTACAAACCATTCCATTTCCTCGATAGCCAGGTGGGCAATCTCCGCAAATTCGTGATCCCTAAAAGAATGATTTTTTTATTTATTTTACACATGACGAGAAATTTTAATGGATCTGGGTTTGTTGCCTTTCATTTGTCGTGTCCCCAGTAAACTAGGTTTTTGCCTGTATCTTACTGAGAGGACATATAGTATAGCATGAAAAAATAAATCGTTACTTCTTTCCTATTTTTTATAACCTGTACTTGTACAAAAGTACTTGTATAAAAGATGATTTCGCAAATACAAACATATACATTTGGTTTGTTCTTTTTAATCAGTTGACAGGTTTTTTAATTGTGTTTGTACATTCAATGTGAACTATTTGGAATATTTTAATTGTGTTTGTACATTTTATGTTAACTATTTGGAATATTTTAATTGTGTTTGTACATTTAATGTGAACTATTTGGAATATTTTAATTGTGTTTGTACATTTTATGTGAACTATTTGGAATATTTTAATTATCATATTTTCTTGTGTAATACTTGAAAGACCCATTGCTAAGGCACATACAAATATGTTATATCCTCACACAATGTCCCTCGCTTGAAAAGAAGGCAGAGAGAACTTCTATTATTCACACTTTTTTATTTCAAAATGTGGTTCATTTGATCCAACCATGTTGTCCTCAGTCTACTTCTTCCACACACACCGTGCACTCCTGACTCGGTCCCGATATGTCCTAGCTCCTCTCTTCATCTTACTGATCCGACCGTGTTGTCCTCAGTCTACTTCTTCCACACACACCGTGCACTCCTGACTCGGTCCCGATATGTCCTAGCTCCTCTCTTCATCTTACTGATCCGACCGTGTTGTCCTCAGTCTACTTCTTCCACACACACCGCGCACTCCTGACTCGGTCCCGATATGTCCTAGCTCCTCTCTTCATCTTACTGATCCGACCGTGTTGTCCTCAGTCTACTTCTTCCACACACACAGTGCACTCCTGACTTGGTCTCGATATGTCCTAGCTCCTCTCTTCATCTTACTTAGGTAAAATATCAATTTTATCCTCTTACGCATTCTTCTCTGATCTGGTGGCTTCATTCACACATTCACACATTGACACCGCACAATTGTACCTTGGTGCGAGCATCTCCAAACCATCAATCTTACTTTTGTCCTTCTTATAGCGAGACCGAGCTTTACTTCCATACATCAAGGTGAGCAACGACACACTTATGTGTTGGGGTTTTTATATAATAAATAAATAAATGTGGTGAATTTTACAAAAATTTAAGACATTAGATATGGTATATTTATTGTACATAAGAATTTAAGACATTAGATATGATATATTTATTGTACATAAGAATTTTAGACATTAGATATGATATATTTACTGTACATAAGAATTTAAGACATGAGATACGATATATTATTGTGCATAATATTTTTTTTTATTTATTTTTATTTATTTATTTTACACATGACAAGAAATATACAGTGAAAAAACAACAGGTAATTAATTCGAACGCACAATTTTAATGGATCTGGGCTTGTTGCCTTTCATTTGTCGTATCCCCAGTAAACTAGACTTTTGCCTGTATCTCACTGAGGGCATATAGCATGAAAATATAAATCGATACTTCTTTCCGATTTTGGATTATATAAAACCCCGTTGCACATTCTCATCAACCTGACAAACAGTGACACTCAATCACATCATGTGTATACATCACGCGAAATCAAACTCCTCACACTTCATCACTCCAGACAGACCGAAACATTCATCCCACAATATACCGCACACAAACATAAAAATAAAAGCACGTGTATATAAAAATATAAATATTAAACAACAAAAAACAACACACTCAAGAACTCACACGAACCTCTTCCACAAATCATTCCTCTTGCAAGCCCAAACACTCAAACTCCTGTCGCAACAACAACCACGCTCCGATCGACTGCCTAAACTGTTTTCCTCCCTTTACCTTTATTGAATTCAGCACCCCATTGTATGTCATGGGAGCTAAATAGGCATATTGCCTTTGGGGGCAAAAGATGTTTTAACCCTAGGGAGGGTGAACATTGGATCAGTTGCCATGCGTGTCTCTGCTGAGTCTGCATTGTTCATTTACTTTCTGTATTTAAAATAAATTCAATTAAATATGTGAACAATTTGTAATAGGGATATTTCTGTGGCGTTATGGCACAAGTCGATATGTCAGTTTTACCTTAGTTTACAGGAGAAGCAATATTAACTTTGATAAGCTGTTAAAATCAGTATAAATAAGCATTTTTTAAGTTTTTCCAAATGATATATCTTTTGTTTGGATAATGACTGACACACACAGTTTTGTCACAGCATGCTGAGAAATATTTTCTATAAATTGGGAGAATAAACACAAAATGACAAAAAACGGACATATCAATTTCTGCCATAACGCCACAGGTTTGTGCTAATATAATAATGAAATGTAGTTATTTACCAAAGTATTAATGCACTGTACAGGTGGCGCCGTGCTACATCCTCCATTATTGAGGAGACATTCATCAATATCGATGCAGATATAACCACTCCCGGTATAGCCTGAAGATTCAAAAAATCATCACAATTATCATAACACTCTGCATATCAGTTAAACATTCAGCGTTAAGCTTATATCATATGTTAAGTTCCTTTTCATATTCCTTGATCACTTATATCATATGTTAAGTTCCTTTTCATATTCCTTGATCACTTATATCATATGTTAAGTTCCTTTTCATATTCCTTGATCACTTATATCATATGTTAAGTTCCTTTTCATATTCCTTGATCACTTATATCATATGTTAAGTTCCTTTTCATATTCCTTGATTACTTATATCATATGTTAAGTTCCTTTTCATATTCCTTGATCACTTATATCATATGTTAAGTTCCTTTTCATATTCCTTGATCACTTATATCATATGTTAAGTTCCTTTTCATATTCCTTGATCACTTATATCATATGTTAAGTTCCTTTTCATATTCCTTGATCACTTATATCATATGTTAAGTTCCTTTTCATATTCCTTGATCACTTATATCATATGTTAAGTTCCTTTTCATATTCCTTGATCACTTATATCATATGTTAAGTTCCTTTTCATATTCCTTGATCACTTATATCATATGTTAAGTTCCTTTTCATATTCCTTGATCACTTTTGAAAACAAAAAATACCCAATTTATGATAATTTCAATAACACCATAGAGCTTCAATATTATCATAAAAAAATAAATGCAAATCCATATCTTCATTATAACATACGTCAATTCCATAGAACTTTAATTATTTGAAAATTTATACTTCATAATTTTTCATGTTTGATTATAATTCATCACAAAAAAAACCTTTCACCACACGTCAAGTCCCACAAACCAAGATTATTTTAGCTTTGTGCTGGTTAACCACTTGAAAGTTTTGCCCGAGCGGGACTCGGGCGCCAAGTTTTTTTTTATACTGACGAGCCCGCGCCTCGTTCGGGCAAATCTTGTTTCGACTTGTTGCGAGTGTTTCTCCCGAGTGTCGTTCGGGATGATCTTGTTTCGACTTGTTTTCTCCGAACGGAATATATTTTCGTACAGAATTTAGTCGTTCACAGTTCGTCATTGTGTTACGTCGCGTGTTACGCCATCGTGTGTACTCGAGCATATTTTAATTTTCATGTATCCACTTTTATGTTATTTTAGACGTTAGGAAAAAAATGTAGCACCAAAAAAGCGACGCGCCAAAGAGGTTTCAATCAAAATATTGTATTGATATTACTTGGTAACTATTTTCTAATAAAATGTAAAAATAAATCTGTCAATTTTTGGACACCCTTTCTTACCAAAATCCAACTGTTAAGTAATTCAACTATAAAAGCGATATTTTGTCTAAGTTTAAGCTGTTGCGCACCAGCTACCGTGACAAAAATAATTTAAAATACGGTGGATGTCACATTTCTTCAAATTAGATTATTTTCACACTATTTATTCTTTTAAATCTGTGACTTACGAGCCGCATCACGCATGAGAATGGACGACAGCTTACCCAGACCTGAGTTTCTCATACTTCTTACATTTTCTTACGTTAAAATTTCTCCAACGGTCTCCTTCCACTATTTCCTCAGTTTACCCCCTACTCACTCTTTATTAATTCCAGGCATAAACTCGTATATTTATTTCATAAGTCTTTTGCAACTTATTTTGTCAATGTGACCAAACCAAACCAAACCATCTCAAATGACTTTCTTATATGACATCCATCTCTAATAGTCACCTTCTATCTAATCTAATCATTACTTACTCTATCAAATATTCTATACAAGATATGTATAATATACCGGATATTCTATACAAGATATGTATTATACCGGATATTGTATACAAGATATGTATTTCTAGAGCATTTATTCTACTCTTATTATTTCCTCATAATGACCAGGCTTGGCTTCTACGAGTTTACATCAAAGTTGGCACTAGTAGTACACAAAAGTTTTTGAATATTTGCGGAGCGTGTTTTCGAGAGATGGCTTACCATAGAGAAACATATGAAAGGTGTGGTCTCGCAGATAAAGTGATCATCGATGCACTTTGTACTATTTTTGCCAAATCAAAATAAAAAAATAAGTTAAAAATGATTTACCAATCGGACAAGAGCCACAGGTGAATGCTCCTCGGATATTGATGCAGGGGACCGGTGGATTAACTGAGCACGGATAGTGATCCCCTTCGCATTCATTTACATCCGCAGTGCACGCCGGGGTGACTCCGTTTGTCTTCCAGCCCTGAAAATATTTTATATCATATTGCGCCTTTCGAGATATAAAACCACATCCGCCCTACTCCTGCCCTGCACCCTCCCAAATACTGTAGCGTCTCTTTCACTTTCCTGCCTGTGGATTAACCGCCTCTATTCGAGCAGTCTCTTTCTCTAATGATCCGAGAATTGAAATTCTACTACATATAGTATAACTTTTTAATTGCACATTGAAATAAACTCTACACAATGGTAATGAATTTAAATAATGATATTTAATACGGTCAAATTTTCTAAGGTATTTTATTTTTTTATGAAAATTGAAAATTTAAAGTGAAATTTATTAAAATATAACACTTAATCATACTGCCATCTATGGATAATACTTAAAACGTCTTTCTATTTTTTAAGCTTTTAGTTTATTGACAAAAACATGTTTTTAAAGTCGATCTTATTATCTAATACTGAGTAAGTTATAGTTGTACTGGTATAAATCTTACAACTATTAGAAAGTGATATAATTCCTAAATCATCTAATAATATGTCTGTAGGATCTGTCATATTGCATTTTATTGTAACCCTAGTAGGTTTATTAAGGACAAAGATCCATTGATTTTTGTTTGTTAATTTATGCCAGATTTCATTGATTTGATTTGTTATTCTAATATCACAATTAGTTGGAATTTCGATATTTACTTGTAATAAATCTGTTTCACATGTTGGATTTAAAAGAACGGAGTAAAAGGGGTTATTTGTTTTACATATTAGTGTAGTACATCAAGGTTTTGACATGATTTTAGATTATTTAATATAGTATAATATATTTTATTTTCTGAGACTGCTAGGTAATTAATATTGGGTAATATGAACATGAAATGATTGTCTTGGCGTCTAATTGGCAAAGATATTGGTTTATATAAATTGTAACTTACATGATGAGTTAATGGTATAGAGATACAATTTAAGAGTGCTCAAACTTTAAAGGTCTACTTTTGACTAATAATCCAATGCCGACAATGTGTAACTACAGAAGCCTCGAAACAAGAAGGCTAGAATCCATTGCGATATTCCTACTTAAAGTTTTCCAAGATTGCTTTCACTGTCCTGCGATTCTAGAAGCACTAAGTTTATATGTACCCAATAAATATAGCCATGCAAGGAATCACCCTCTGTTCTACAAACCAACTTACAGGACGAATATCATGGCTAAACACTCAGTCACGCGTGGTATAGAGATATTGAACCAACTGAATGACACTGTTGATATATTCTCGGTACCGTCTAGCAGTATGAGAAGAGTCCTGGCTGATATTCTTCCTAAAGAATAAGCTAACGCTAGAAGCAGACCCTCTTTGTGTAACAGAGAATGCTCATTTACAAACATGTCTCTTAATGTTTGCGAGTGTTAAGAAAGTTTGTGCATCATAGTTTGTAATCTAATAAAATTAATATTGATATTATATCAAACCATGGTAGCGAGAGTTTACTGTGAATGTGCCGCTAGAACATAACATATTATTCCGCATTCTCATGAGACATAACATAATCATCGCACCATTGTTTACTTTAATTAGCCTTTTTTAAAAAAAGATCCCTCCAAGAATTTATTCAAGGGAGTTTCTAAGAGATACAACAATTAAAGCAAATGAAAAATCCATCAAACCGTGAGTTAAGGCCCGTTCTCACGGTTCAAGTTTAGTAGACCGATTAAAGTTGATCAACAAAAGTTGAACACGACTTGAATCAGTCTTTGTTCACACGTTTCAATATAAACTGATTCAAGGCCCGTTCTCACGGTTCAAGTTTAGTTGACTGATTAAAGTTGATCAACAAAAGTTGAATGAAGTCTTTAGTGAGAACCTTTGTTTCAATAGAGTTGATCAACTTTTTAGTTGATCAAGAAAAAATTGACCCAATCAAACTTTATCGTTCAAGTTATGAGTCATCCGCCATTTGCTTTCAAGTTTGAAACCTGTCTTGAAACGTGTGGACGTGTGAATTCAAGTTGATTGTCAAGTTCGCTTTCAAGTCGATAAATATAAAAATAAAGATGCAAGAGAAAATGCTTTCGACGCCATTTTTAACTGAATCAAATCGAAACAGTTTATTGAATCCATTTCTATTGAAACGTGTGAACAAAAACTGATTCAAGTCGTATTCAACTTTTGTTGATCAACTTTAATCGGTCAACTAAATTTGAACCGTGAGAATGCGCCTTTAATTAGGGTTTTGAAATGTGTAAATTGATAAAGACAACGTTTACCTGATCACAGATACATTTGATTCCTGATCCTAACTGAACACATATACCGTGCCCACAAACTTCCTCCGATGATCCCGAAGTGCAATCCGAGGAACGTTTTGTGCAATGCAAACCGAACCATCCGGTGGCACATTCACACTCATATGTTCCTGGAAGATTTTTACAAATGGCACCATTTTGACAACCAAGATCTGTTCCGATAAATTCGTTACATTCATTGACATCGATGTCACACTGCGCTCCCTGGTGAGTAAAACATTAAATATTTATGTAATGAGTACTTATGTTAAAATTGCCGTCACAAGCGACATTATAAAATTGCCATCACAAGCGACATTATAAAATTGCCATCACAAGCGACATTATAAAATTGCCATCACAAGCGACATTATAAAATTGCCATCACAAGCGACATTATAAAATTGCCATCACAAGCAACATTATAAAATTGCCATCACAAGCGACATTATAAAATTGCCATCACAAGCGACATTATAAAATTGCCATCACAAGCGACATTATAAAATTGCCATCACAAGCGACATTATAAAATTGCCATCACAAGCGACATTATAAAATTGCCATCACAAGCGACATTATAAAATTGCCATCACAAGCGACATTATAAAATTGCCATCACAAGCGACATTATAAAATTGCCATCACAAGTGACATTATAAAATTTAAATAAAGACTCTCCTCTTCTTCCATTCTTGGATATAATATATTTATTCTGTAGTCCCTTCTGTGATTTTTCTTCATTTCTTCCGGTGATCGTGATGAATTATGATAGCGAGAGTTTACTGTGAATGTGCTCCTAAAACATATCCTTCATTCTCATGAAACATAATCATCACACCATTGTTTACTGACTGGGAACACCCAAATTTGGGTGCTCCCAAAAATCCACTTCTGTATTTTTAAATGATTAATAAATAAATAAACTAAATAATCTGAATATACAATAAATAAAAAATCATGGTCACCCTTCTACAGATTCTTTCCTTACAGCGCATGGACTCAAATTAGCCTTTACAAAAAAAATCCCTCCAAGAATTTATACAAGGGAGTTTCTAAGAGATACAATTAAAGCAAATGAAAAAAAAAACTGAAAGTAAAAACCATCAGACCGTGGGATGACGACCTCAGTGGCCTGGTGGTAAGACGCTTGTCTGCCGATCCGGAGGTTGCGGGTGCGATCCCCGCTGGAACTAATATATTTTCAAAGTGAACTTACCTCCCAATTAGTCGGACATATGCACTGATATCCCTTTAGTTTTTCAATACACGTGCCTCCATGCTGACAAGGGGTCGATGTACAGTTTTGTTGATTAGTCAAGGAATCAAATACGTCTACACGTGTTTCCAATGTACCGATCCGTCTTTTCATATTATTAAAACGACCCGTGAGTCTAGATAGTGTAACCTGAAATAACATTCAAATATTACAAAATTGTAAATCCACGACGGTATTTTGACCCCAGCTTTGATGTATGGGAGTGGAAATGACGTGAACTGTAGAAATGATTCAGAAGAATATAAGGGGTAACAATATATGACAGATAAGGGATGAATGTGAACTTAAGGTCGATGTGTTGAACAGCGACGGCCGGTCTCGAGGTGCGTTGGTGCGCTGGACCGGAGAAATAATTCAAAATATAGAGAAATAGTCTCACGGTTTACTGTATGTCTCTGTCTACCCTATATGTATGTCTCTTTTTGCCCTGTATGAATTTCTCCGTCTGCCCTATATGTATGCCTGTGTCTGCCCTATATGTATCATGTCTCTGTCTGCTCTATGTATATGTATGTCTCTGTCTGCCCTATATGTTTGTCTCTGTCTGCCCTATATGTACCATATGCCTCTGTCTGCCCTATATGTATCATGCCTCTGTCTGCTCTATATGTATGTCTCTGTCTGCCATATATGTATGTCTCTGTCTGCCCTGTATGTTTGTCTATGTCTGCCCTATATGTTTGTCTCTATCTGCCCTATATGTACCATATGCCTCTGTCTGCCCTATATGTATCATGCCTCTGTCTGCTCTATATGTATATCACTGTCTGCCCTATACGTTTGTCTCTGTCTGCCCTATATGTTTGTGTCTGTCTGCCCTATATGTATGTTATGTCTCTGTCTGCCCTATATGTATATTATGTCTCTGTCTGCCCTATATGAATCTGCGTTTCCATCCGGTGCATATTCGAGATTGCTCCAGTATGAATTGGCAAACTTGGCCGGGCAATTTGAAAGGAATATTTTTTTAAATTTTACTTTAATTTATTTTGAATTTTAACTTAAATAAAAATACTCGTGTTATTTGTCAGTATTCTTTTACATATTTAATCTATAAAAATATTTAAAATTTTTGTAAGTCATGTTTGCGAATATGTAATTTAATTATTTCTCCGGTTCAGCGCACCAACGCACCTCGAGACCAGCCGCCGCTGGTGTTGAGTAAGATGAAGAATAGCGCTCTGAGATGGTTTGGACGTGTGGACTGAATGAATGAAAAAATACTAACTAAACAAATACATAGTGTAAATAAGAATACAAGCTGTGGTGGGAAAACCATGGAACTTGTCTTTAGATCAAGGGAATGATGTTTTGAAAGAAGGAAGCCTATAAAGTCAGAGAAATTGTAGAAGTTGAGCGAGAAGATATACGGATGTGGATGAGGGTAAGGATGTGTGTCGAGGTGTGAAAGTCTGGCGCTCTGTCATCTTCATCTGCCCCGACAGGGAAATGGCGTGATGGTACATTGATTTGGAGTAGGCAGAGAATGTCCAACTTTTCATCACATCTTCCAGTTTAACAACAGATTAAAATATTTCCAGCCTAACAAGCATGCCATGCCCAGCCCAGCACAGCCTGCAAGTAACATAAATGGGCATTCACATATAGTCGTAGATAGCAATTGTGAAATAGTACTATATTATATCTTGAATAAAAAAAGTCATATTTTTATACGCAAAAAATTATTTTTAAGTTGTACGAAATTAATTGAAATGATTGAAATTGCACAATGATCGACAGATGGCATTGTGATGTCATAATACCCGTCAAGTCACTCGGCGGCAAACGGTAATGTTTGTCGTGACAATACTTTGTGTATAATATTTCTAATGTTTTCTAGTAACAAGTTCTAAAAAGTGTACATTTATCAATCGGTGAATAAAGTATCTTGTTTGGTGTGATACGAGTAAAGGGCACTATGCAGTACTTGTGATCCACTCTTTTCAGTAAAAAAAATTTACAAAAATGAAAAAACTATCGCTGATAATGTAACATGAGTTTGAGTGAATAAAATCATAACATATTTTATTGGGTGTTGTTACACAATAAGAGTGAAGATAAAGTGCGCGCGATTATTTTATTGGGTGTTGTTACACAATAAGAGTGAAGATAAAGTGCGCGCGATTATTTTATTGGGTGTTGTTACACAATAAGAGTGAAGATAAAGTGCGCGCGATTATTTTATTGGTTGTTGTTACACAATAAGAGTGAAGATAAAGTTCGCGCGATTATTTTATTGGGTGTTGTTACACAATAAGAGTGAAGATAAAGTGCGCGCGATTATTTTATTGGGTGTTGTTACAAAATAAGAGTGAAGATAAAGTGCGCGCGATTATTTTATTGGGTGTTGTTACACAATAAGAGTGAAGATAAAGTGCGCGCGATTATTTTATTGGGTGTTGTTACACAATAAGAGTGAAGATAAAGTTCGCGCGATTATTTTATTGGGTGTTGTTACACAATAAAAGTGAAGATAAAGTGCGCGCGATTATTTTGATGGGTATCTGAAATTTGTAATTGACAATTCATATTGATTTTGCAAATTAATTAATGCTACTGTTATAATTTTTTTAAATTATGTAATTTATTCTAAAAAAATGTAATGTTAAATGACCCTATTTAATAATGTTTTCATATGAAATTACGAGCAATATAATAACTTTAAGGCCTCGGCCACACAGGTAGCCACAATGGGTAGATCTGTGTTTAAAAACCCATTTGCATGGAAATTATAAAAAGTTCATACATACATGCATATCGTCGCACCGTGTCCCCTGTGGGCTAGGCATAGAGAGCAGAACTTCAAATGTCTCTATTCAAGTACACAACTTTCGCCTCCTCCCCATTCATACATCTCGTCATGCAAATCTTCTATTATTCAAAATCTGGTCCAGCCACGTTTTCCTCAATCTACCTCTACCACGCACACCTTGCACTTCTAACTTGTAAAAATAAAAAAAAGTATTCAAACTCCGTTATCGATGTTTTAAAATTATTTATATTTAATATATACATATTATCACGCAATTTTCACTTCGGGGCAGGTAGAGAGAACAGAGCATCAGACTTTCCTATCTTACTTTTTTTTTTCTACATTCAAATACCCTCTCATATGACTTCTAAGATTTCTCTAACTTTTTACATTTTTTTCACATTCGTATCATTCACTTGACCCAACCACACTCTACTTCGCCTGCAACTCATATTTGTACTTTAAATTTTATTAATAGTTTTTCTCCATTCATTAGTGTTTCACGCTCAAACCATCTCAGAGAGCTCTTCTCCACCTTACTCGACACATCAGCCTTAAGTTCACATTCATCCCTTATCCCTTCATTCCTTTTTATGTCACACATTTCTACAGCATTTATTCGACTCTTCTCAGTCTTATTCCACGTCCATGTTTCCCTCCATACACTACTCGCAAAGCTGCTAATAAAATACTTCAATAGACTACCTCGGTAGACTTTGATACTCTCCGGTTTAAGTATTGTAAGATATAGTACATTAAGTGCCCCATCAAATTTGTTTCCTATCGTTTAAATAGGGTCTGCATAAATGGAGATACGAGTATCACTGTATGACTCTGTTTGTATACTCAAAAATATAAAGGAACCCACCTTGCCCCGTCTTCCACTTCCACTTGTAACATTTCCTGTCCCACTCTCCAAATTTGATAGTCTTCTCAGAATACCTCTAGGTCCTGTGATCATATCGTTTAATGTGGAGATTGACGAAGGTGCTAAAGGCACCGCAGAATTCAACATTCGTGATACCTTGTTCGATACATTCACAGCCTTGAATCAAATTAACAAAATATTATAAAAATAGACCCTTATAGCGGAGTTTTTCGCGATTTATAAACTTCAAACTGCAGATACAAATAACTGAGTTGGATTATGTATGTTATTATACCATATACTCTTATGTTGTTGAAAGTGACTTGACTTGCAACCTTGTCAGATAGAAGAAAGATGTTTGACCTCGCGACATTGTTTGAGATTGTCAGCTTGCATAGTATTTCAATAGTTCAGAACTAACTCAGCTTATCATGTTACACGTACCTTGTAGGCCCACTCGGCAAAATGTTTTGTTCCATAGTTTAGTGGTTGTAACTGATTATTTTGTACAACTCTCGCGTAACAATATTGCGCCGATTTGGTAATCAATGGATTTATGGATTTTCATATTGCATTGGCTACTAACAAGAGTAAAGTGAAGAAGTTGTTCTTGCCGGGATGAATCGATTAAATTGTATGTATGGATTTGTTTTGTTGACTTGTTCGACTTGTTCTGTTTTTTTTCCTATTTGTAAAACACCACACACGTCAATATTAATCTATATTTATTGTATTTCTTTTCAATCTTGGTATCAAAAAAGTTATTCCACCGTTGAAATAAGATGAAATCTGTGGCGTTATGGCAGAAGTTGATATTTCCGTTTTTTGTCATTTTGTGTTTATTCTCCCAATTTATAGAAAACATTTCTCAGCATGTTGTGACAAAACTCGGTGTGTCAGTCATTATCCAAACAAAAGATATATCGTTTGGAAAAACTTAAAAAATGCTTATTTATACTGATTTTAACAGCTTATCAAAGTTAATATTGCTTCTCCTGTAAACTAAGGTAAAACGGACATATCAACTTCTGCCATAACGTCACAGAAATAAAGATGTTGATTTTAAAAAGAAAACAATTTAAGCAACAATACTACAATTTATACTCGTACAGAGTAACATAGCCCTCCGTTATTCGTGGGAGATACATTCTAAGACTCCAGTGGTTACCTAGAAACACAAAAAGTACTGAACACTGTATCAATAATAACCCTATATAATACAGAGGTCATAGCATTACAATCAATGGCAATCGCTATAGAGCCATGATTACTGACTTTTTAATTCCCCAATTGAATGCAATGGAATGTGGAGGAAATGCGGCTTCAGCAGGACGGCGCTACATCCCACACAGCAACCGTCACAATCCATTTACTGAAAGAAACTTTTGGTGATAACATCATTTCGCGAAATGGACCTGTTAATTGGCCACAAATATCCTGCGATTTAACGCCCTTAGATTATTTCCTTCAGGGATACGTAAAGTCGCTATTCTACGCTAATACACCGGACTCGATCGAGGCATTAGAAGACAACATAAGACGAGTTATGGTATTAGCGATATACGGCCCCAAATGCTCGAAAAAATGGTCCAAAATCGGACTGATCGGTTAAGGTACATACTCGTAAGAGCCAGCCACGGTCAACATATGAATAAAATTATCTTCAAACAATAATTGTCATTCAACAACCTATCAATTGAATTCAAAAACACGGCCATTTAAATAATTTATATGTGTTTTATTTCAAACAAATCCTATCACTTCCGAAAAAACAGCCCTACATAAGATATACATAAATAATTATGATAATTTTTCATTGATAAATGAAGCATAACATACTCATAGTAAGAGATAAATATAGTAACATTAATTTTATTAATAAAATAGAAAAGTTCTAACAATACTCCTACGAGTAGGTACTAGCTATAATTTGTGAAAAATCAAGGGTTGTACGAGTATGTTAAATACGAGTACACTTGCTGAGCTGAAAAGTTGAAAAATTAACTTCCTCAGCGCGACGCTCATTGTGATAGCTTTCTCTTCAGTGTCCCGCTGTTTTTGCCTTGTCAAAAATAAACTTCCTCAGCGCGAGGCTCATTGTGATAGCTTTCTCTTCAGTGTCCCGCTGTTTTTGCCTTGTCAAAAATAAACTTCCTCAGCGCGAGGCTCATTGTGATAGCTTTCTCTTCAGTGTCCCGCTGTTTTTGCCTTGTCAAAAATAAACTTCCTCAGCGCGAGGCTCATTGTGATAGCTTTCTCTTCAGTGTCCCGCTGTTGTTGCCTTGTCAAAAATAAACTTCCTCAGCGCGAGGCTCATTGTGATAGCTTTCTCTTCAGTGTCCCGCTGTTTTTGCCTTGTCAAAAATAAACTTCCTCAGCGCGAGGCTCATTGTGATAGATTTCTCTTCAGTGTCCCGCTGTTGTTGCCTTGTCAAAAAAATTAAATTTGCTGAACATATTCAGTACGATGATCATCGGCATTCTTGCGCTATGCGCAATGCGCAATATGCCTCAAATAATTGCATTGCGCATATACTCGTACATATTCAGCGCGTTTTGTCCCTTTTCAGTTTGGATCTATTTTTACTTATTTAGTTAAACTGTATAACAATAATTAATTTACATACGTCACTCCGATTCTCTGTCGGAGTAAGCAGAGATAATAGAGTATCAATTTTTCTATCCTTCGCTTTCTCAGATTGTGAACCCTTCTTTTTATTAAATAACCTGGTGGGACGATGTATAATCTATTTCATATTATAATATTAAAACAATTCAATCCAATAATATCAATGCGAGATGCGTATCGCCCGATTTTGACAGATGTCCTGGTCGGGCAACTTGTGCAGTTTCCCGCAAAACTGCCAGGGTCGCATTTTATTAATAATTCACCCAGCCGTTATCTGAGCGCGAGATTTAAATGAATTGACCCTCGAACTCGCCACTGGAGGAATTAATTAACTTTGCTCTACTGAATTTACCTTTAAATAGTTGCATACATTAGCTAACACCATAAATGAGGTTATCAGGTCCCTGACTATCTGAATTCGGTTTTTCAAAGCAATTCTCTTTTAATCATGAGGTCCGATTGGGTCGGTCGGTTACAACTTTCACAGCTCCAGAGGTTTGCGAAATAAAGAAAACACGTATAGTATAGCTGTAGTCTAAAAGGAAATAGATATCCAAAAGACCACACCGTTAAGCGGGTCATAAAGAATTGCAATTGTTTAGAGTTATCTCACTCTGAAGCTTGCGAATACCGTGAAGGATGGACCTCGTCAGGTTTAATCAACCAGCGCACAAACACACAAACAATTGGGCAATACTACAACGACTACGTTGTTGACACAATTCAAGATGATATACGAGTATATACACCCTCTGGGTGCATAATAGTCAGAATTTACCAAGGGAATCACCAGTTAGACAGGTCTAATACAATGAAATATAGATGTAGCTACCTTCTTTCGGCGAGTTCTCAAACAATACGACCTTTGATAATTTTATGATTCTATTGTCCAGCATATAGTATGCATACAAAGACCGTCGTTGTACGAATAGGCCGCCAGGTGTATACAGGAATCTCAGGACTCCGGAGAGCAGAAGAAGTCGCCGTCGATGGACAGGCAATCTGGCTTGTACCGCTTTCAAGGAGTGACCCTCAGGCCGACTCGTAGAAGGGAGATATGGTCGTTTCGTGTATTCCAATGCACGAAGTTGTTCCTTGAGAAAGAGCGCGTCTCTTCCAATTATCGCGCTGACCATTCGATATTTGCGATACGAATATCGGTATCTCTCAATAATCGGTTGCTTTTCTTTACGAGAAACACTTCACAGTTTACGTAATTATTTTATCAGAACAGAAATTAAATTGGTTTAAAGAAATACTTTCGGCATCAAATTCTGAAGCAAAAATGGCGAGGGTTATCCCCATTGTACTGTCTAACCAATAATGCCAAAATATCCCCTATGGCCATTATTTATATCCTCTTCCTACAAGATCGCTGTCTCGACTTGATCGCACTGGAATCGGCACGTGTCACCGTTTTTTTATGGAGAACACGATTTTCAAGATTTGTTTTGATTTTAGTCCATACAAAAAAAACGAACAGCTCTCTGATTCATATCGCATATCGCATTCTCTCGCAATTTCCCGCCCCGCCCCGCTATCACATTGAAGTGTGTTTATTTAATGTATAATAACAATATCATCCCGTTTCTACGGAGCAATGTCCGTGATACAAGTCTGACACAAAAATGCTAAAAATTGTCAATATTATCCTTTTAACGACCAAGTATAAAAACCCTATTTTTTAACACCACAGTGATCCTAAAATAGTTTTCATTTAAAAGGTACAATGAAATAAATTAGGTTGAATTTTTTAAAGAAAATTATTTCAAAGTTGATGACTGCCGTGGCCTATTTGGCAAGACACCTGCCTGTCTCCCTGGTATGGTATGGTATGAGTAATAAACCCACCAGGTTGTACCGTATATCATACAACGAAAGTGTATTACGATACAACACAAAGCTTATGCTACAATAAAACGTATTCTATGTAACAACATATATTATGTTTTTATTTGAAATATAGCATTATATTTGAAGATAGTTTGAACAGTCAATGTGTTCAAAAAATTATAGATTTATTATCCAGAATATGATCATACCTGTTCTATGACACGGATAAGGTTGTGGTTCCCAACATTAATGCATGATTTTTCACCAAATTTTTTTAATGTAAGATTTCTGTCAAACGCGGGGTAAATTGCCAAACTTCCGTCCGACGACATAATTCTGGGTAAGAGCCCATAATCTCCTCGAGTTAATCCACTTGAACTGATTAGAATAAAGCACACTAAAATACGCTTAATCATTGTTACTCGTGAAACTAAACTTTCCTGTAACACATTATTAAACATCTACTCGTAGCAAACCTAGCGAGAATGAAATCCTTTCTAGCAATGGATAGGATTCAAATCAATGTTAACTGTGGGCGGTACTGGTTAACGCCCATAACCATAATGCATATCAAATATATCACATTTCAATGACACAATATAATAATATGGCGCACTTATCACGGATATTTTTAAATGTTCTTATTTTAACCATGTCCGCGCCCAAAATATGGCATATTCAATTTCCTGGAATACTCGTACTAAAGATGGACGGATATTAACATTCACCATATTTACTTCTTCAGGGCACAATTTCCTGGAATACTCGTACTAATGATGGACGGATATTAACATTTACAATATTTACTTCTTTAGGACACAATTTCCTGGAATACTCGTACTAAGGATGGACGGATATTAACATTTACCATATTTACTTCTTCAGAGCACAATTTCCTGGAATACTCGTACTAATAATGGACGGATATTAACATTTACAATATTTACTTCTTTAGGACACAATTTCCTGGAATACTCGTACTAAGGATGGACGGACATTATCTTAACATTTACCATATTTACTTCTTTCGGGCACAATTTCCTGGAATACTCGTACTAAGGATGGACGGATATTATCTTAACATTTACCATATTTACTTCTTTAGGGCACAATTTCCTGGAACACTCGTACTAAGGATGGACGGATATTAACATTTACAATATTTACTTCTTTAGGACACAATTTCCTGGAATACTCGTACTAAGGATGGACGGACATTATCTTAACATTTACCATATTTACTTCTTTCGGGCACAATTTCCTGGAATACTCGTACTAAGGATGGACGGATATTATCTTAACATTTACCATATTTACTTCTTTAGGGCACAATTTCCTGGAACACTCGTACTAAGGATGGACGGATATTAACATTTACAATATTTACTTCTTTAGGACACAATTTCCTGGAATACTCGTACTAAGGATGGACGGACATTATCTTAACATTTACCATATTTACTTCTTTCGGGCACAATTTCCTGGAATACTCGTACTAAGGATGGACGGATATTATCTTAACATTTACCATATTTACTTCTTTAGGGCACAATTTCCTGGAACACTCGTACTAAGGATGGACGGATATTAACATTTACAATATTTACTTCTTTAGGACACAATTTCCTGGAATACTCGTACTAAGGATGGACGGACATTATCTTAACATTTACCATATTTACTTCTTTCGGGCACAATTTCCTGGAATACTCGTACTAAGGATGGACGGATACTATCTTAACATTTACCATATTTACTTCTTTAGGGCACAATTTCCTGGAACACTCGTACTAAGGATGGACGGATATTAACATTTACCATATTTACTTCTTCATGGCACAATTTCCTGGAATACTCGTACTAAGGATGAACGGATATTATCTTAACATTTACCATATTTACTTCTTTAGGGCAAAATTTCCTGGAATGCTCGTACTAAGGGTGGACGGATAGTATGATAACATTTACCATATTTACTTCTTTAGGGCACAGTTTAGTGATGCAAATATAGGAATTTTTGTATCTTGAAAGCGTGTTCACATCGGATGATATCGCAAAGTATAATATTAAAAGAAGAAGCCTTCACATTCACAGCCTTAAATCGAATCAACAACATATTATAAAATTGAACGCATACAGTGGAGTGTATCGCGATTTGTAAACTTCAAACTGCAGATACAAATAACTGAGTTGGAATATGTATGTTATTATACCATATACTCTTATGTTGTTGAAAGTGACTTGACTTGCAACCTTGTCAGATAGAAGAAAGATGTTTGACCTCGCGACATTGTTTGAGATTGTCAGCTTGTATTTCAATACTTCAGAACTAACTGAGCTTATCATGTTACACGTACCTTGTAGGCCCACTCGGCCAAATGTTTTGTTCCATAGTATAGTGGTTGTAACTGACTATTTTGTACAACTCTCGCGTAACAAGATTGCGCCGATTTAGTAATCAATGTGGGCATTTTATGGATTTTCATATGGCTTTGGCTGCTTACAAGAGTAAAGGGAAGAAGTTGTTCTTGCCGAGATGAATCGATTGAATTGTATGTATGGATTTGTTTTGTTGACTTGTTCGACTTGTTTTGTTTTTTTCCTATTGTGTAATAATGTTAAATTATATGTATAGCTGTTTTGTCATTCTTAGTATCAAAAATATTATTTGAACGTTTAAGTAAGATAAGATAAAAAATGTTTAGTAATTGAAAATAAAATAAAATATTGGAATTTTGTAATTTGTTTTTATCAAACACTGTTTATTCCACTTTTTATAACGGTATAACCCTATTGGTTTCGAGACTTTCACATCATCATCAGCGGAGCATAAACAAGACTATAAATAATATATAAAAATTATTTAAGCTACAATAATATCATATATACTTGTACATAAGGGGAGACCTTATGGTATACCATAACATACATAAGAGATACATTCTAAGACTCCAGTGGATGCCTGAAACCGCACATACCATACCATAATACTGAACCCTATATTCGAATCGAGGAAATTTGATATCTTGGAAGTACCATATGTTATGTTCACATGGAATGACCGGGCGAAGTATGATGCTTAAAGATTAACAGCAGGCAATATGGTAGAGTGAATGTTGAAATATATGGTAAAGGTGTCTCATTTTGAACTAGGTTTTTTTTTAAATAACAGTAAATCCAGTCCACCGAGTGATGTGAGTTGACGAAGGTCTCATCTTCGACTGAGCGCATCCTGAAGGGACGTGCTAGGGAAGCAATTCCCACTCTGTCGGTAGAGCTCGGAATGTGCTCGAAATAATTCGTACCGTGGAAATGCGCTTCGGTCACCCGGAGTTGATGGTAGTTATAATGTTGGAGAGAGCCGACTAAAGACTAAAGACTGAAGACGTGCCGCTCCACAGGTGCAGTGCAGTGGTGATATGGAATGTGGTCGCTACAGTGGAGACTGTGTAAGGGAGAGTACATTAATCTATATAAATAAAAATGTTAATGTCCGTATATTAAAAATCTCTAATCTCCGAAAGTTCATCACCGATTGCTTTGAAATTTTGACAAAAGGTTGCATTCGTATACAAGCATGTTAATATATATTTTTTTAATATACGGTTGTATATAAAAAAGTTTATAAAATAGACGAAATAACGGGAGCGCCCCTGCAGCGACACACGCAAACTAAACATTTCTTATTGACAGTTATGTCACATTGCATTTTCGACGTTTTGGAATTAATACTAAATAGTAAACAATTAAATATTAAATAATAAATATTATATACGAGTATCTATATAAATAAAAATGTAAATGTTCGTTAATTAAAAATTTCCGATCTCCGAAAGTTCTTCACGGATTGATTGGAATTTTTTTACAGTTTCATTTTGATTTCGAATATTAAATATTAAATAATGAAATATTAAACATATTAAATATTTAATAATAAATATTTAAATATTAAATTTTCAAATACGTTTATTGAAAAAAACGTCATCTGTTTGGACGTTAAAGTAAAATAAACTTTTATCCGCCATTTTGTACTGTGGCTTCATAATATTAGCTGCGGTCTTTCAATTCGGTTTTTTTAAACTGTTTTATATTATTTTTCAGTGCAATTAGCAGTGAATTTGAACTGTATCGATTGATTTTCATTTGAATTCATGGTATGTATCTGTGTATGTTTTAAACATTTGAATTATTAAAAGTTTCACGTATTTCATGCAACTAACTTTTAACAAATGTCACATTTGAGTTTAACGAACTGCCACAATTTTGCTAATTTGTAACAAGATGTTTAAATTTGTCATTATTGTTAGTTTTTTGTAATGTACTCGTATTTACCTAAATAACTTGCTATTTATTAAAATCGAGCTTCATATTAAAAACAATAAAAAAAAATACTGAACGTCGTTACAAGGTTGTATTGAGCCAAATTTGTCAACTGTCATAGGACTCAACCTAGAGTTTCCGAAGTATAATAACATTATTCAGAAATATCAAACTGAATATGTGATTAATTTGATCCCTTTCTTCCAGAGATGCCAAAAAATGTACTGAGGGAATCCACCAAGCGAAAGAGAAAAACAACTGCGTTTGAAGAGAAATATTTGGTTTTTCTTTGTTTTTTAGTTCGTGTATTTTCTTTTTTTAATGTTTCGCAATTTTATATGTTTTTGTTATAACTTTGTTTCTTCTTTTTCAGTGCAACCGATCTGCTTTAGCTCATCAAAATGTCGAGAAAGCAGCAGAGCGACGTGAAGCCAGACTTGAGGATGCACGGTTGCGACCTGCTTCATTCTCAACAAAATGAACGCAGCAGGATGATAGTGGCTGAAAGAGGTCAGTAGGAATATCAAAAGTATGTTTTTTATATAGAACTTAATTTTATCTCTATACTTATATTTCAAAATCTATCAAATCGTATGTAAAAATGGATATTTTTTTTAATTAGTTTGATTTCATCTGTTTGAATCAGACCAAACTTCGCTCTGAAGAATACGTTCATTTGCGAGATGCAGTTTTAAATGACGGTAATACAACTAACGTTGGAAGACTAACGATTTTGACATCTTCATATACATACACGCAGTCTACGTCATATGCATGAGTATACTCAAGATGCAATTGCGTATGTTCGTCACTACGGGTGTCCAGATCTATTCACTACATTCACATGAAATCCAGCTTGGGACGATATACAACAACTCTTATTTCCTAGGCAATCGCCGGTGGATATGCATGACGGACGCCGGTGGATAGGACGTTTTCAGACGGAAGCTGAAATCGCTGATGAATTTCATAGTAAAACATGAAGTGTTTGGGTCTGTGCGCTGCTGGATGTACTCAGTGGAATGGCAAAAGAGACGATTGCCACATGCACATATACTAATTTGGCTCTAAAACAAAATCACTAAAAACGAAATCGACGATGTAATATGCGCTGAAATACCCGATGCCGACATCGATAAGGATTTGCATGAAGCTGTGACGAAAAATATGATACATGCACCTTGCGGTACACTGAATCCCAAATTCACCATACATGATAGACGGAAAAAACGCTCTAAGCAAAATTGAATGCCACAGACATGGAAACGCGGGATGGAGTGGCACCAGACCTGTTGCCTTCAGAAAGCTATTTTCGAGGACCAGTCTTCATTTCAGAGCACGAAGAGGACTGGTCCGTGGAGAGGTCATGGCTGAAGCCGGACCAAACCAGCTAAAAATTGAGGGCTAGGTTCGTTGCAGTTATCGTCACAACCGATATGGCTATCCTTCTCGGTAAAGGTTAACCTGCAAATATAGGTGACGTCCATCTTCATCCTTTGCCTGGGATGACGACTCTCGCGGTTATTAAACATCGTACGTCTTCTTTCTACGTAGGAAAACAGACATTCAAATATTTTCCTTGCATCAAGGCGCGCCTCAGCTCCCCGTGAGTGCACCTAAACACGAAGAAAGAAGAAGGGTGAAGAAAATCTTAGTTCTGGCAACAGGCCATGAGCACTAACGCTTTGGCTCGACAAACATGAGGTGTTACGGATGGGCACCCGTGTGATGGTGCTGAAGAGTCCATACACGAGTGTGAATCATGGCTATTTGCTGCACGTCAGCGCGAAGAGGTCACCCTGCCGTGATGTATTCTGGTAATATGTTATGTTAGAGTGTTTAGTGCCTCGCGGGTTGCTGTCATGGTCGCGTCGAGGTGTTTTATTAACATCGCCATGTGTTCCTGTGACGGGTACTCTGATGACTCGACGATTGAGACTCGACGCTGGCTTTGACAGATGCGGAATCCTCCTAGGGGTTTCTGCAGCTGGAGGTGGTGCGGGGAGTGGGCCCCGTGTTGGGTTTCGTATTTTGAGAAGGTGGGACAACTTTTGTAGTTGGCCGGGTGGGCACCGGTACAGTTCGCACAAGTAGCGGAAACTTCACACGGCTTCTTAAATTCGGTTGTTCTGTGGTTATTTGCACATTTGATACAAACATGAGGGTCATGACATCTGCCAGCGTTGTAGAAAATTTTGTGACAGAGGTGGCACTGTCCTGTTGAAGTGATTTTTCTCAACTCTTCATCTTCATCTCGAAGATGTCATGCAGGTCGTTGTATATGCGCCGTCCTTCCGGGGATTTGGTGAGCTTTATGATCACCATTGGGAGGACGTTTCTCTTCGGGTCCTTTATCCTGAAGGCATGCAGGACCGGACCGGGTAGTCTATCAATTTTAGTTCCTCCTTAATCTCCTCAACTCCGAAGGAGATATGGACACCGCGCAGAACAACGAAGAGGGGTCTCTCGCTGTACGTGTAGTATGGTACTTTGAGCCTGCTAGACTCTTTGGCCAGTAGACGGTACTTATCTACAGACTTGGTATGGATGCGAAGGTCGCCATTATTGAGAAGCCTTTGACGTGAAAGGCATGTTGGCAGCGTTGAGCTTATTTCTAAGCTCCGCATATTTGTCCGCCTCTCGCAATACTATAGGTGGAATACGTGCCGACTTGGTTGGAAACGGAGCCGATTTGGAGAAAGCTGGTGCGGCTGGAGAGGATGAGCTCGATGGGCTCGGCAACTTCTTCTTCTTGGAAGCGGTCGGTTTAAAAGGAGTCGATTGACCTTTGGATCCTCTTAAAAGGGTTTGATACCGTCTACTAGTCTACTTTTGAACCATCCGGCTGGACTTGTAAGAAGGGGCGAGGCGCTGGGGTGATGGTGTTAGAGTTATTATAGGTGTCGAGTGGAATAACTCTTGTATCTGGGAGGGGGGCGAAGAGGAGTCAACTAGCTTCCTCGTTGGTGTCTTGGGCTGGTCGGCGGGGGGCAAAGAAGTTCTTGCTGGCTTCCTCGTTGTTGCCAGCCTTGAGGGGGAGAGGGATGGTGAGATCGTTTTACCATTTCTTGTCTCAAACTCGCCAGTATCGGTGATCTCGACCTGACCCAGGAGAAAGAGGATCAAGAGGGTTTTGGCGGCCTGAATGGACGCTTTCTTAGAAAGCGCGCTTGAAGCCTGCACGTCAATCACGTCTTGTAGGGTCATGGAAGGTTTTAGGGAAAATGACTCAGTGTATATCCGCGTTATTTTGCGTTTCCCTGAATATTTTTTCTAATTCTTCTAGTCTTAATAGTGAACAAAGATAGGAAATGTCCTAAAGTTTACTTTTAGACTGTTCTGCCAAAAAATTAAGATGTTTAAACTTTTTTACTTCAAACACTTTTTAAATTTAAAAAATATATCATCTTATGTCTCCCTACGATGTAGATCTTTAATATTATATGATAATGTTTGATTTATTCTTTATATACGACCCCTGATCATCATCCCTGATATCACTTTTTGAATTCAAATATATAAAATAAAATAAGGTCTTGTTATCAAAAATAAAAATATGTTAGAAAAACAAAATGGAAGGTCAAGTCACCACATGGTACTAAAGGGAGGTTTATTAGTGGCTGATAGTTAAGGCTGATGATTTTTAAGGCGGATGACTCTTATAAGGCTGATGAGTAAGGCTAAGAAGGAATTGGACGATAAATAGGACAGCTTAGTCGTTTGGAATCCATACGACAGCACGGAACGCACCACATGGAATCGGACCATCCGAGCAACGGGATTTTAAAAGTTGTATATATAGTCTCAAAACGATAAAAAGTTCCACATGGTTGTTATAAGGGCTATCTATCGGTGAACGTTCAAACCTATATTTCAGCGAGGTTTTCCACCCCCTACCGACAATTTCACTGACTACAATGCATGTTTATACGGAAAATGGCGCTATATTTTATTAATATTTATTTATTCTTATAGATATCAACACGATTAATTGATATAAAAAAATATATAAATTGTACATATTTTTCTAATGAACTTTACGTATTTTATGTAAATATTGTAACTAACGAGATTATTGTACAATGCGTATCCAGAAAGTAAGTGTACTGAGGCTCTCACGACCGGATGGATTTTATTTTCGACATGTTGGCTACATTTCCGTGTAGCCTGACCCTTCCCCTCCGCAACGAAACCGGTTCGAGGTCAGTACGTTGAGAAGTGTCGACGCGACAACACATTTCGTGAAAAATGTCAATCCGATCTCCCGCCAAGTGCGAAATACGCGGCGTCATCCGTTATCTCGTTTAGAAGGGAAAACCTCCGGTTGAGGTTTATAATGAGGTGAAAACTGCATATGGTGATAAAGCTATGAATCGTACGAGTGTGTACAAGTGGTGTCGCGAGTTTAAAAACGGTCACGTCACACCTCTTCACCCTCCGCCAAAAAGTTCAAAACCACAATTCCAGCCAAGAAAATCATGGCATCCGTGTTTTGGGACTGTCAAGGCATAATTTTAATTGAATATATGCCTCAAGGGGAGACCATCAACTCTGCAAGATACTGTGAGACCCTAAAAAAATTGCGGAGGGCGATTCAGAACAAGAGGAGAGGCATGCTGTCAAAGGGAGTCTACGTGCTGCATGACAATGCCAGACCGCACACGGCCAACACCACGAAGGAACTGCTCGCCTCGTTTAAATGGAATGTCCTGAACCATCCCGCGCATTCCCCTGACCCAGCACCTTCAGATTACTATCTCTTTACCTCCCTGAAGCTGCACATGGGTGGAAAAAGTTTTTCAACCGACGAGGAGGTAAAGGAGGAGGTGGAGAAGTGGACGGATTTGACGGGTTGGCGGGAAACTACTTCGAGGAAAGCATCAAAAAGTTTATACCCCGCTTTACCACCTGCATTGAGAGGAATGGCGACTATGTCGAAAAATAGCTTACATATGTACTACGGTAACCACGTAATTTATTTGTTTAAATAAAAAAAATTGTAACCTTCAAAAATTCAGTACACTTATTTTCTGGATATGCCTCGTACAATAGAAGCAAACCATTTTTTTAAATTAATAAGCAATGTTTCGTAAATCTGTTTTAAGAATATAAAAAAAAATTACGATACGAACTTCATGTTTTTTACTAAGCAACCAAAAACAATAGTATTTACCGGTATGATAACTGGCTTTTTTTATCATGTAAGGCGGTGGAACGGCGCGAGTTCCGGCACCTTTTTTCACAGTATTTTTAATGTTTCAAAATCAATTAGACGAAACAATGTTCGCGCGTGCATACATAAAATTATAAAATATGGTGTTATGAACCAGATGAAATATGAATGAAGTTCGTCATAAATTTGACGTCATTATAAGTTTAAAAATGAAAAAAAAATTAGTTTAAAAATGAAAAAAGTTAAGTTTAAAAATGAAAAAAATAAGTAGTTATAAAAATGAAAAAAAAAAAAGTTTAAAAATGAAAAAAAATAAGTTTGAAAATGAAGAAAATTAAGTTTAAAAATGAAAAAAATTAAGTTTAAAAATGAAAACAATTAAGTTTAAAAATGAAAAAAAAAAAGTTTAAAAATGAAAAAAAAATAAGTTAGAAAATGAAGAAAATTAAGTTTAAAAATGAAAAAAATTCAGTTTAAAAATGAAAACAATTAAGTTTAAAAATGAAAAAAAAAAGTTTAAAAATGAAAAAAAATAAGTTTGAAAATGAAGAAAATTAAGTTTAAAAATGAAAAAAAATCAGTTTAAAAATGAAAACAATTAAGTTTAAAAATGAAAAAAAAATTTTGCTTAAAAATGAAAAAACGCCCGCGCCGGTCCCGCTAGTAAAAAGTGCAAAAACAGAAACGACGACAAAAAATATTGAAATATCGGTCCAAGTATACGTCGATGTTCCTGAATCATTTCGAGCTGGTCTTGATGAGTGGTACCGGACCCAAGTTGATTCAGCTGGATTGCCGGGCATTAGATAAAAATATTGAAATATCGGTCCAAGTACAAGTCGATGTTCCTGAATCATCTCGAGCTGGTCTTGATGAGTGGTACCGGACCCAAGTTGATTCAGCTGGATTGCCGGGCATTAGATAAAAATATTGAAATATCGGTCCAAGTACAAGTCGATGTTCCTGAATCATCTCGAGCTGGTCTTGATGAGTGGTACCGGACCCAAGTTGATTCAGCTGGATTGCCGGGCATTAGATAAAAATATTGAAATATCGGTCCAAGTACAAGTCGATGTTCCTGAATCATCTCGAGCTGGTCTTGATGAGTGGTACCGGACCCAAGTTGATTCAGCTGGATTGCCGGGCATTAGATAAAAATATTGAAATATCGGTCCAAGTACAAGTCGATGTTCCTGAATCATCTCGAGCTGGTCTTGATGAGTGGTACCGGACCCAAGTTGATTCAGCTGGATTGCCGGGCATTAGATAAAAAAAAAAAACGATTTTTGCTCAATGCGCTGTAAGCGATTTGCGTTTTCGTGGAGTTTCACTTCACTTAACATATCTTTATAAGGGACTGTTTCGAAAAAAGGAACTAACAAAAAAAACTTCGATATTCAATTAAATGAAATAAACTTAACCTTAACATTTGGACGAAAAAAAAAAAGGTTTCTTCTGCGGGATTTGAACCCGCATAGCATATGTGATTTCATCCCTCTTAATAATGCCCTCCCCGTGTAACTGTGAGGAAAAATCCAGCCCAGTGGGATATCTGAAGTAAAGCAACATCGGGCGCCGTCTGCTTTTGGATGGGTGACCGCTTGGAAAACCATTGGACCGCTCTTTGACGACCATATTTTCTGTTTTATTTTTTTAATATCATTTATTTAAAGTAAAAATTAAAATGGAACTGTGATTTAACGTTTTCTTTAATCTTTTTTTATAAACGTCATTTAAATTTGTAGAAATTTGTAATATTTTGCATGTTTTTTACGCCCTCAAATGTTTGAGATCTAACATAAATGAGATACAAAGGTTTGAGATCTAACATAAATGAGATACAAAGGTTTGAGATCTAACATAAATGAGATACAAAGGTTTGAGATCTAACATAAATGAGATACAAAGGTTTGAGATCTAACATAAATGAGATACAAAGGTTTGAGATCTAACATAAATGAGATACAAAGGTTTGAGATCTAACATAAATGAGATGCAAAGGTTTGAGATCTAACATAAATGAGATACAAAGGTTTGAGATCTAACATAAATGAAATACAAAGAACGTCAACATAATTTGGAGTTTTCAAAGAGGCATTTTCTTGTTTTTCTAAGTTTAACTTCTTTAAGTAGTCTTTGATACCAATCTACTTCTTTACTACTCTACTTCTCATGGAGCGATGAAAAATACACTTAAGTATTTTGAAATAATCAGCTACGGTCTTCTCACATACTGTGTACATGATTAAATGCAATACAGCTGACATTTTTTTTTTGTTTAAAAAAATATATATGATCGAAGTCATAGGTATCCTTATACCCTCGAACACAAGGCGGAACAAAAAATACCCGCGTCGGTCGAGGGGAGTAGCACAGCGAGGGGTTCGAACCGACGTCCTTCCGCACGGAAGTCCAGTGCGTTACCGCGCGGCCGTACACTTCAACACTTATTGTTATGCGGCATTTTCTTTCAATATTTGTTTCAATTGTGCACTCTCAGATTAATTGAAAAATATGTTAGAAAAAATGGAGTGGTCGTATCGCCACACGGTTAAAAGGAATTAATTATGATAGGCTGAAACGAAATAGGACTATTTGGACGATCAATAATATACGAGTATGATTGCTTTTTCGTTTGAGCCCGTACGACATGACATATTCCCCAAATGACATCCTCGGATAAGGCAGGGTTAAAGTAACCCCTATCTATCGTTGAACGGTAAAACTAGTATTGCAAGCAGGAGAGCATTCTTTCCCTTGTTATTTTATTAGCGGTATCTATGTTACACTGGTCGTAATAAATTCATTGGTGAAAGTAGCGTAACGTTTTATTAATTTTTGTTTATTCTCATAGATGTCGGTATGATAAATATCTCTAAATTGAAAGGTTTCAGTTCATAATATTATTTTTCGTCAATTACGGCTGTCGTTTTATTATTGCATAGTAATAATCCATTGTTTTTTTTTTATATTTGGTAAACATTTGTTTTCTCACGTTAAATGAAAAGTAAATATGATAAATGGATGAATAATGAAAGATTGGAGAAAGCTGAGGGATTCTGCTATTCGGGCAGTATGTTCTCAGATGTTGGAGAATGAGGAATATCGAACGGCGTGTAGCGATAGGAATAAAAAAAAACAACGAAGCACTAAAACATACGAGTATATAATACGTGAATCGGACAGTATCAAAATCTGCTAAAAAGATAGTCATAATAGTATTTTGGTGTAGGAAAAACTGATAAGAGCCGAATAAATGCTATAGAAATGCGTGCACTGAGAATGATAATGTTGCTAGAGAATCATCTAATAAAACTGATAAGAGCCGAATAAATGCTATAGAAATGCGTGCACTGAGAATGATAATGTTGCTAGAGAATCATCTAATAAAACTGATAAGAGCCGAATAAATGCTATAGAAATGCGTGCACTGAGAATGATAATGTTGCTAGAGAATCATCTAATAAAACTGATAAGAGCCGAATAAATGCTATAGAAATGCGTGCACTGAGAATGATAATGTTGCTAGAGAATCATCTAATAAAACTGATAAGAGCCGAATAAATGCTATAGAAATGCGTGCACTGAGAATGATAATGTTGCTAGAGAATCATCTAATAAAACTGATAAGAGCCGAATAAATGCTATAGAAATGCGTGCACTGAGAATGATAATGTTGCTAGAGAATCATCTAATAAAACTGATAAGAGCCGAATAAATGCTATAGAAATGCGTGCACTGAGAATGATAATGTTGCTAGAGAATCATCTAATAAAACTGATAAGAGCCGAATAAATGCTATAGAAATGCGTGCACTGAGAATGATAATGTTGCTAGAGAATCATCTAATAAAACTGATAAGAGCCGAATAAATGCTATAGAAATGCGTGCACTGAGAATGATAATGTTGCTAGAGAATCATCTAATAAAACTGATAAGAGCCGAATAAATGCTATAGAAATGCGTGCACTGAGAATGATAATGTTGCTAGAGAATCATCTAATAAAACTGATAAGAGCCGAATAAATGCTATAGAAATGCGTGCACTGAGAATGATAATGTTGCTAGAGAATCATCTAATAAAACTGATAAGAGCCGAATAAATGCTATAGAAATGCGTGCACTGAGAATGATAATGTTGCTAGAGAATCATCTAATAAAACTGATAAGAGCCGAATAAATGCTATAGAAATGCGTGCACTGAGAATGATAATGTTGCTAGAGAATCATCTAATAAAACTGATAAGAGCCGAATAAATGCTATAGAAATGCGTGCACTGAGAATGATAATGTTGCTAGAGAATCATCTAATAAAACTGATAAGAGCCGAATAAATGCTATAGAAATGCGTGCACTGAGAATGATAAAGTTGCTAGAGAATCATCTAATAAAACTGATAAGAGCCGAATAAATGCTATAGAAATGCGTGCACTGAGAATGATAATGTTGCTAGAGAATCATCTAATAAAACTGATAAGAGCCGAATAAATGCTATATAAATGCGTGCACTGAGAATGATAATGTTGCTAGAGAATCATCTAATAAAACTGATAAGAGCCGAATAAATGCTATAGAAATGCGTGCACTGAGAATGATAATGTTGCTAGAGAATCATCTAATAAAACTGATAAGAGCCGAATAAATGCTATAGAAATGCGTGCACTGAGAATGATAATGTTGCTAGAGAATCATCTAATAAAACTGATAAGAGCCGAATAAATGCTATAGAAATGCGTGCACTGAGAATGATAATGTTGCTAGAGAATCATCTAATAAAACTGATAAGAGCCGAATAAATGCTATAGAAATGCGTGCACTGAGAATGATAATGTTGCTAGAGAATCATCTAATAAAACTGATAAGAGCCGAATAAATGCTATAGAAATGCGTGCACTGAGAATGATAATGTTGCTAGAGAATCATCTAATAAAACTGATAAGAGCCGAATAAATGCTATAGAAATGCGTGCACTGAGAATGATAATGTTGCTAGAGAATCATCTAATTAAGGGTCTTTCAAATTGAGCGGTTTTTTTAATTCATTTTTTTTTTAATTCTTGAATAAAACACACAATTTGCTTTTATTTAAAAAAAAAACTTTTTATTGTCATTGAAGTATACATTTAAACACAAAAAATAATAATATCCGCCAAATGTCCACCTCTTGCTGAAACACAGATGTCCACTCTTTTGTCAAAAAATTTCGATGACATTTTGGCATAATTGCGGTTCTAACTCACCAATAACGCGAATAATTTTGTCCTTCAGCTCAGGAATTGATCGGGGGTCATTTTTATAGACCTGGATTTTCATGTAATCCCAGAGAAAATAGTCCAACGGTGTCAGATCGCATGATCTCGGTGGGCAATTAACATCACCCTTTCCGGAGATTACAATACATAAAATAATTCAACAATTTGAACGCGTTGTTGTATTGTACACGACTCTGTTTTTTATAAATTTCATACATTACACTTCTCAAATGTCACAAGACCCAGGCAAGTTCGCGACGCCATCTGTGTTTTATCCAAAAATCGCTCAATTTGAAAGACCCTTTATAACTGACTGTAGATATTATTAATTTAGAAGGTTTGGCTCTTTTTATATAGGTATTCGTCTCCAAAAAATACCTGTTAACTAAATTTAATGAACATGTGGTTGTCAAATGTGTCCCTTTGGTTGTTCTATGTTTCTCCACATAATAATATAGTTCATGATCATCGCACACCTCCAAGTTTTTCAAGGAGTAGATTTCTTTTTGGGATGGACATAAAAATATTCGTGTGCCTTTGTCATAACTGGAGAGCTCAATATTCGGGTTTATAGATACAAGATTCAAATTCGGTCACACTCGATTAAATATTTAATGATTCTACATTTTGACAGATTATCAAGTCTCATACTCATGTTGCATTCTTAACCCTTCCTCCCCTATGATGTGTAACTAGTACACATTGCTTCTAAAAACTTTAATATCTCTATAAATATAATAAACACTGGCTTCAGATTTTATGTATTCCTCCGTAATACATTTACGCATTGAATGAAAAAAATAATATTAATAATAATTAGTACTTATCGGCCACATCAGATATATTTTGTGAAAATCGGGAATAAATTCACTAATATAATCAAACGTGTGCCGGTGTGTGACGTAGGTATTTGATATTCATTCTAAAAAAACCGCTATGGGTGAAGAAGCGACGCTATTCACGTCTCACTCTCACTGCTTCGGTATATGGGAACGCAAGAAATAGAATCTCAGTTCGATCGCTTCTCTCTTTTTTAGTATTTTAGCTGGCTTTCGTTCGAGGTGGTAGCTCCGTCCGTTTTGTAAATATCGTTCGATATTTTTTTTCATGTTTTCAGCAATTAAATTTAAACTTTTATCACTTTTGACTTCAAATTTAATTAATTTAAGCGATTGACTATGAATATTCTTATTTTTTCGATTTTAAATCGCTCATTTTTACATATGTTTTGATGTGCATTGAATACACATCACCGGAACGGGTGGTTTTTTTTTTAGCACAGGAAGGGAAAGGTTAATAACCGGTTATTGTTCGGGAGAAATTCAAATCCATAATTAGTGATTGAATAAATTTAGGATTATCTCTGACAATTGTGTTCTTCATTTTGCTCCTAATTAGTGATTGAATAAATGTAGGATTATCTCTGACCCTTGTCTTCTTCATTTTGCTCCTAATTAGTGATTGAATAAATGTAGGATTATCTCTGACACTTGTCTTCTTAATTTTGCTCCTAATTAGTGATTGAATAAATGTAGGATTATCTCTGACACTTGTCTTCTTCATTTTGCTCCTAATTAGTGATTGAATAAATGTAGGATTATCTCTGACAATTGTCTTCTTCATTTTGCTCCTAATTAGTGATTTAATAAATGTAGGATTATCTCTGACAATTGCCTTCTTCATTTTGCTCGTAATTAGTGATTGAATAAATGTAGGATTATCTCTGACACTCGTCTTCTTCATTTTGCTCCTAATTAGTGATTGAATAAATGTAGGATTATCTCTGACACTTGTCTTCTTCATTTTGCTCCTAATTAGTGATTGAATAAATGTAGGATTATCTCTGACAATTATGTTCTTCATTTTGCTCCTAATTAGTGATTGAATAAATGTAGGATTATCTCTGATAATTGTGTTCTTCATTTTGCTCCTAATTAGTGATTGAATAAATGTAGGATTATCTCTGACAATTGTCTTCTTCATTTTGCTCCTAATTAGTGATTTAATAAATGTAGGATTATCTCTGACAATTGTCTTCTTCATTTTGCTCCTAATTAGTGATTGAATAAATGTAGGATTATCTCTGACACTTGTCTTCTTCATTTTGCTCCTAATTAGTGATTGAATAAATGTAGGATTATCTCTGACACTTGTCTTCTTAATTTTGCTCCTAATTAGTGATTGAATAAATTTAGGATTATCTCTGACACTTGTCTTCTTCATTTTGCTCCTAATTAGTGATTGAATAAATGTAGGATTATCTCTGACACTTGTCTTCTTCATTTTGCTCCTAATTAGTGATTGAATAAATGTAGGATTATCTCTGACACTTTTCTTCTTCATTTTGCTCCTAATTAGTGATTGAATAACTGTAGGATTATCTCTGACACTTGTCTTCTTAATTTTGCTCCTAATTAGTGATTGAATAAATGTAGGATTATCTCTGACACTTGTCTTCTTCATTTTGCTCCTAATAAACAAAATAATTACATTTATAAATTGTCATATTATTGTTATCTTTCCTGTTTCCATATTAATCAAATAAATGTAACTTTAAACACTGTTTATTCCACTTTTTTGTAACGGTATAACCCTACCCTACCCTATCAGTCCTCAACCCGAATGTTAATCGTAAGAAACGTGTATCTCGGTACCAGTTCAAACAGAATTCAGTCTTATTTGTGCTCCCCTGAAGATGAGGTGAAAGCGTTGAAACCGGTAGGGTTATACCGTCACAAAAAAGTGGAATAAACAGTGTTTGATAAAACAAATGACAATGTCCTTAAACCTCCACAACGCTATAATGTCTTAACTATAAATAGTATATAACTGTATTTAAACGTACAATAATAAGTTGTTGAATTTATTATTCTCCGTTTTTTTCTGAATGATTTATTACGCGTGTCCTTTTTCTTCTGTATCTTATGTTACATTTCCATCGTCGTATACTCGTATGACGTATGCTGATACGAGGGTTGCTACTTTTGTATCTTATGTTACATTTCCATCGTCGTATACTCGTATGACGTATGCTGATACGAGGGTCGCTTCTTTTGTATCTTATGTTACATTTCCATCGTCGTATACTCGTATGACGTATGCTGATACGAGGGTCGCTTCTTTTGTATCTTATGTTACATTTCCATCGTCGTATACTCGTATGACGTATGCTGATACGAGGGTCGCTACTTAAGTTTTGAGACAGACAAGTAAGAACAAATATTTATAATCGAAAATGGTTTTATTGTTTTTCAAAATACTCTCCATGAAGATCAATACACTTTTGCATGCGTTTGAATCAATTTTCGAAGCACTTTTTCCACTCCAAATGAGGTAACTTCAAAACATGAACACATCTTCCAAACCGTAGTTCTCAAAATGAATCCTCATTGAAACCTAGATATTTTAAAAACGATTCTAGTCTGGTTTCCATTTAAGACCACTTCAACATCTTTCAGATTGGTTGGAAGAGACTGCTACGTTGTACTGTATATAACAAAAGTGTAATACAATGTGTCTGAGACCTTATGATCAAGTGGTTTACTAATTTACAGCGATCGGGAGTATTGGGTTCGAATTTCAATAGTGTCTACCAAAATAAAAATATTTGAGTGTCTTTTTCACATGCATGCCCATTAACATATTTTTGTTAACAGATTTCGTTAACAGAAGTGTTAGAGATTTGGGTGGGGTGTGCAGCTTTAGGAAACACTTGAAGATAAGTTAGGTGTTATTAGAATATGTGATTATATGAACCTTATAGTAATAGACTACACTACATCTACATTGAAACGTGTTAATATCACATATCGGAAGATCTTTGACGATTTCATTGTTGTTCGTCTTCCCTTGCTAAGTTTTCTGCGATTTTCTTACCAAATATGTTTTACTGAACATATGCAGGTGCCGGTAAGTACATAATCTAATGATTGCGGCTTCTATCTTCCTATCCTTATACTCAGCTCATGATTTATATTTATATCCTAGTCGCTCGTATGTCTGAGTGGAATTTCCTCTTTGGCGAGATGACAGAGGGCAGAAAACGACACGGTGGTCAGCGTTAAAGATATAAGGGCGTACAGTACCCGGCGCTAAGTAATACACATCGGGCTTAAGAAAGAGACTGTTGGCCATAATCGGCTAACTTTGGCTTTGTAGAGCGTCGTCTCTGTCATTCATACACGTGTTCCGTCGCGATTTGTCAGTCGTTGTCAAACGTTCTAGGGACAGAGACGACGCTCTACAAAGCCGAAGTTACCCGATTATGGCCGACAGTCTCTTTCTTAACCTTTCCTTCCCTGTGTTGGGTATCTTCTACACGTTGCTTCTAATAACCATCAATATCTCTATAAATATTATAAATACAAGGTTAAGATTTTAGGTATTCCTCCGTAATATATTTACGCATTGATTTAAAAAATAATATTAATAATAATAAGAATTTATCGACTACATCGAGGTGTTTTGTAAAGATCGAAAACAAATTCGCATTTAAACGCTGCGAGTGCCTCGTCTTGACGATAGGTGAATAGTATGCGGGAAGCGCGACACTATATTCGCATCTCACTCTTGCATACTCCACTGAATTGCGAGGAGCTGAATTGTCTCAACGTCGCAAGCATAAGCGTAAGCGCCGGGGTATGCGACTGACGTTCCGCGCCACTAGTAGCTTCTAGGCTTGCAAATAGGTTAGACGTACGCCCGTTCGTGAGCGTTGCCAGATGGTTTTTTAATGTTTTCAGCAAATAAATCTCAATTATTATAATTTTTAACTTCAATTATAATTAATTAAGGGAATTATCTATGAATGTTCTTATTTAAAATCGCTAATTTTTTATTGCGTACTCACTACCCAACACCGGAGCACGCGTATTATTTTTATCACCGTAAGGGAAGGGTTAAACCCGATGTGTTTTAGTTACCACCGGGTACGGTACTGCACGAGATGCTTTAAAACATTAATACTTAAAACAACTGCAAACAGACAACAACATTAATTAACAATACGACGAGTCAAATGGCTAGGAACTAGAGACTGCCGCTAGTTACCAGGGACAGGGACCCAATGGAGAAAGGGGACGCAGACAAGCCGCAGGTACTGGAGCTCCTAAACCCTTGCCCTTGTCCTATATACAACAGGGTATGCCTATCACGAATTGGCTTACATACGCATCTCCAGTGACACCAACGTCTAGTACTCTGACCACCCCCTTTGTACTGTGCCCTTTATTATACTCATCACGGGCTATGGGCATTCATTCATTCATTTATATTTATTTTGTAATATTGTTTTATCTGTCAATAATATAGATTTCGATTCCAAACGTGGAGCGCCCTTAAGGAGAATTAGCTCTCTGAACGACGCTATATAAATTATAATTTTCTAATTATTATTTTAATCTCCTAAAAGCTTTCTTTGTTGGACTGTATATAAACGAAAGTGTTATTATATTTTACGACGGTTTAAGAGAAAATGAGTTCGTTATTGAGAAGTTTTTAACGAAATGACGACATATATACAGGTGTTTCACCCCACGTCGATAGATGAAAGTGAAAAATTATATTAATTTTACCATCCCTCTTTTCTACACATAGTTATTATAAGCATCGTTTGCGCATGACGAAAATCAGGCAGGGCTGAACTTTTCTACTGTTTAATACACTCGTATCCATTCATAACAAAAAACTGTTTGTGATATGAAAATAAAACGAATAGGAAATAAAGATTTTCACATAAAATATTGATAAAGATAAAATAACAATTTATATTACATCATTTAGAGAGAGAACTCACCTCAAAAGTGTTCTAACTTTGGATTCGAACCCACTATTATTGAAAGATTTAAAATATTTCAAAAAAAATATACATAATTTAATTATTAGGATAGGAAGGTTGTGGCTGCAGCCATAGATTAGGTACTTTCCCACATATGCATAAGTTCAGAAAATTATAATTGGTAAGAAAACCGCAGAAAACTGACGAAGGGACGACAATCTAAAAAGAAACTTTTGTAGATATTCCAATAGGTGAGAATCACATATTCGGTTTATGGTATAGGGTAAATTAAAAGTATATCATTTATAAATAATACCTAGAAATAAAATCCATTGCCATTATTTATCTCATGGCGTCAATTCAGCAGGTCGGGGAAAAATGTACTGATTATATAACATATACTCGTATGTAAAATATAGAGAAAATTAATAAAACACTAATTTCTTAGTCAATTCAGCTCTGACTGTGTTGAATTAAATATATTCACATCCCAAACACTGACAGCGTTGAACTTAATCTGTTCACGTCCGAGTAAGTCAATTCAGCAACCACCCCAAACTCTGACAGTGATGAACTAAATATATTCACATCCGAGTTAGAGAATTCAGTATCCATCCCAAACTCTGACAGTGTTGAACTAAATATGTTCACATCCGAGTAAGTCAATTCAGCAACCATCCCAAACTCTGACAGTGTTGAACTAAATATGTTCAGATCCGAGTTAGTCAATTCAGCATCCATCCCAAACTCTGACAGTGTTGAACTAAATATGTTCACATCCGAGTAAGTCAATTCAGCAACCATCCCAAACTCTGACAGTGTTGAACTAAATATGTTCAGATCCGAGTTAGTCAATTCAGCATCCATCCCAAACTCTGACAGTGTTGAACTAAATATGTTCAGATCCGAGTTAGTCAATTCAGCATCCATCCCAAACTCTGACAGTGTTGAACTAAATATGTTCACATCCGAGTAAGTCAATTCAGCAACCCTCCCAAACTCTGACAGTGTTGAACTAAATATGTTCACATCCGAGTAAGTCAATTCAGCAACCCTCCAAAACTCTGACAGTGTTGAACTAAATATGTTCACATCCGAGTAAGTCAATTCAGCAACCATCCCAAACTCTGACAGTGTTGAACTAAATATGTTCAGATCCGAGTTAGTCAATTCAGCATCCATCCCAAACTCTGACAGTGTTGAACTAAATATGTTCACATCCGAGTAAGTCAATTCAGCAACCATCCCAAACTCTGACAGTGTTGAACTAAATATGTTCAGATCCGAGTTAGTCAATTCAGCATCCATCCCAAACTCTGACAGTGTTGAACTAAATATGTTCAGATCCGAGTTAGTCAATTCAGCATCCATCCCAAACTCTGACAGTGTTGAACTAAATATGTTCACATCCGAGTAAGTCAATTCAGCAACCCTCCCAAACTCTGACAGTGTTGAACTAAATATGTTCACATCCGAGTAAGTCAATTCAGCAACCCTCCAAAACTCTGACAGTGTTGAACTAAATATGTTCACATCCGAGTAAGTCAATTCAGCAACCCTCCCAAACTCTGACAGTGTTGAACTAAATATGTTCACATCCGAGTAAGTCAATTCAGCAACCCTCCCAAACTCTGACAGTGTTGAACTAAATATGTTCACATCCGAGTAAGTCAATTCAGCAACCCTCCCAAACTCTGACAGCATTGAACTTAATATGTTCACATCCGAGTAAGTCAATTCAGCAACCCTCCCAAACTCTGACAGTGTTGAACTAAATATGTTCACATCCGAGTAAGTCAATTCAGCAACCCTCCCAAACTCTGACAGTGTTGAACTAAATATGTTCACATCCGAGTAAGTCAATTCAGCAACCCTCCCAAACTCTGACAGTGTTGAACTAAATATGTTCACATCCGAGTAAGTCAATTCAGCAACCCTCCCAAACTCTGACAGTGTTGAACTAAATATGTTCACATCCGAGTAAGTCAATTCAGCAACCCTCCAAAACTCTGACAGTGTTGAACTAAATATGTTCACATCCGAGTAAGTCAATTCAGCAACCCTCCCAAACTCTGACAGCATTGAACTTAATATGTTCACATCCGAGTAAGTCAATTCAGCAAACCTCCCAAACTCTGACAGTATTGAACTAAATATGTTCACATCCGAGTAAGTCAATTCAGCAACCCTCCCAAACTCTGACAGTGTTGAACTAAATATGTTCAGATCCGAGTTAGTCAATTCAGCATCCATCCCAAACTCTGACAGTGTTGAACTAAATATGTTCACATCCGAGTTAGTCAATTCAGCATCCATCCCAAACTCTGACAGTGTTGAACTAAATATGTTCACATCCGAGTTAGTCAATTCAGCATCCATCCCAAACTCTGACAGTGTTGAACTTAATATGTTCATATCCGAGTTAGTCAATTCAGCATCCATCCCAAACTCTGACAGTGTTGAACTAAATATGTTCAGATCCGAGTTAGTCAATTCAGCATCCATCCCAAACTCTGACAGTGTTGAACTAAATATGTTCACATCCGAGTTAGTCAATTCAGCATCCATCCCAAACTCTGACAGTGTTGAACTAAATATGTTCACATCCGAGTTAGTCAATTCAGCATCCATCCCAAACTCTGACAGTGTTGAACTAAATATGTTCACATCCGAGTTAGTCAATTCAGCATCCATCCCAAACTCTGACAGTGTTGAACTAAATATGTTCACATCCGAGTAAGTCAATTCAGCAACCATCCCAAACTCTGACAGTGTTGAACTAAATATGTTCACATCCGAGTAAGTCAATTCAGCAACCATCCCAAACTCTGACAGTGTTGAACTTAATATGTTCACATCCGAGTTAGTCAATTTAGCAACCATTCCAAACTCTGACAGTGTTGAACTTAATATGTTCACATCCGAGTTAGTCAATTCAGCATCCATCCCAAACTCTGACAGTGTTGAACTAAATATGTTCACATCCGAGTAAGTCAATTCAGCAACCCTCCCAAACTCTGACAGTGTTGAACTAAATATGTTCACATCCGAGTAAGTCAATTCAGCAACCCTCCCAAACTCTGACAGTGTTGAACTAAATATGTTCACATCCGAGTAAGTCAATTCAGCAACCCTCCCAAACTCTGACAGTGTTGAACTAAATATGTTCACATCCGAGTAAGTCAATTCAGCAACCCTCCCAAACTCTGACAGTGTTGAACTAAATATGTTCACATCCGAGTAAGTCAATTCAGCAACCCTCCCAAACTCTGACAGTGTTGAACTAAATATGTTCACATCCGAGTAAGTCAATTCAGCAACCCTCCCAAACTCTGACAGCATTGAACTTAATATGTTCACATCCGAGTAAGTCAATTCAGCAACCCTCCCAAACTCTGACAGTGTTGAACTAAATATGTTCACATCCGAGTAAGTCAATTCAGCATCCATCCCAAACTCTGACAGTGTTGAACTAAATATGTTCACATCCGAGTAAGTCAATTCAGCAACCCTCCCAAACTCTGACAGTGTTGAACTAAATATGTTCACATCCGAGTAAGTCAATTCAGCAACCATCCCAAACTCTGACAGTGTTGAACTTAATCTGTTCACGTCCGAGTAAGTCAATTCAGCATCCATCCTAAACTCTGACAGTGTTGAACTAAATATGTTCACATCCGAGTAAGTCAATTCAGCAACCATCCCAAACTCTGACAGTGTTGAACTAAATATGTTCACATCCGAGTAAGTCAATTCAGCAACCATCCCAAACTCTGACAGTGTTGAACCAAATATGTTCACATCCGAGTTAGTCAATTCAGCATCCATCCCAAACTCTGACAGTGTTGAACTAAATATGTTCACATCCGAGTAAGTCAATTCAGCATCCATCCCAAACTCTGACAGTGTTGAACTAAATATTTTCACATCCGAGTTAGTCAATTCAGCATCCATCCCAAACTCTGACAGCATTGAACTAAATATGTTCACATCCGAGTAAGTCAATTCAGCATCCATCCCAAACTCTGACAGTGTTGAACTAAATATTTTCACATCCGAGTTAGTCAATTCAGCAACCATCCCAAACTCTGACAGCATTGAACTTAATATGTTCACATCCGAGTTAGCTACCGCATTATACTCTGGGCATAGTCTTACTACTGTGTTATAAAGCAGCATTTTCCAAATGAGGTTCCGCGTCGCCATCATTTTATTAAAAATAAAACATTACATGTTTTCCCTAAGGGGGCGTTAACAGAATGGCTGCATTTATTTATAGAACACGAATGACGACAAAACTTGTAAATGCCTTCCCTTGGACGGAAAAAAACTTAATGATATTACGTCGCCCTAGTCAACTCAACAATAATACGTTGTCGTGTCGAATCGTAATAAAATACATTTTTTTCAATAATGAAATCCATTATCTTTGAAAGTTTCCATTATAAACATTTAATTCATGGTTTTAATTTTCGTTTTATGCGACCAAAAAATTAAGTTGAAATAAGCAAAGTTGTAGGTATTCCCTAACATATTACGTTTATTTATTTTATTTATTATTACAGATGACAAGAAATATACATAATTTGCGAAAAAACAACAGGTAATTTAATTTGGACATACATTATTTTAATGGATCTGGGTTTGTTGCCTTTCATTTGTCGTATCCCCAGTAAACTAGGCTTTTGCCTGTATCTCACTGAGGATATTTAGCATGAAATAATAAATCGATACTTCTTTCCGATTTTCGATTACACAAAATCAAAACCCCGTTGCACATTCTCATCAACCTGACAAACAGTGACACTCAATTACAACTGCAAACATCATGCGAAATTAAACTCCTCACACGTCATCACTCCAGAAAGACCAAAAATGTTTATCCCACAATATACCTCACACAATCATAAGAATAAAAACAAAAATATACAGAAACACAAATACAAAAGAACAAAAATTAAAACAACAAGAAGAAACCCACACTCACACGTCATTCATCCTGAAAGCCTAAGTACTCAAAATCCTGTCGCAATAACAACCACACTCCGATCGACTGTTCCTCCTTTGTTATTTAACTTTGTGGAACTCCAAATTAGAATATTTAATAAAAGTTGCTTTGTTATTTATCTTTATTGAATTCGGCACGCCATTGTATGTCATGGAAGGTAAATAAACATATTGCCTTTGGGCAAAAGAGGTTTTAACTCTAGGCATGGTGAACATTTCATTAGTTGCCATGCGTGTCATGTGTCTCTGCTGAGTCTGTATCTTCCCTTCCTCTCAATGGTAATGCCAGAGAATGGATTTGAGATGCAAATCAGCTATGTTCAGGACCTGATAATCTCTGAAAAGCTCCGCCGTGGGATATCGGGCAGGAAGTTTATTAATTATTTTCACAATCAATTTTTGGGAAACCTGCATAATGTGTTTTTGGGTTAAGGTGCATCCCCTCCAAACTGATATACCGTAATACCGTTTATGTACTTCGATAATTAAAAACATACATTAATCAAAAATTATCACTAGGGCTGTTTCCGGATTCAGCTCTGAAGGAATAGAGAAGACCTACCTTTTGTTAATGAGTTAGTGAATATTTCAGGCTTTGTGTACAGTTTCTAGAAACAGGAATAAAATGTATTTTTACATGTTGATAATACTCGTATTGTAGCAAAAGCAGGAAGAAAATGGACACGCAGGGTAGGTCAGGACGAGGTGAAAGCATTGGTTTAAAAAAGCTTCAGCCACATCCATGCATCGTCTCATACAGCTCCTTTGGGTTGACTAAGAATAGTAAAAAGGACCATTTAAATAACGCCATTGAGAGAGCAGACTCCTCTCTTGGGACTCGAACCCATTATTACTGATGTCAAAAAGATTACAAAATAAATATGTATGATGAGTATAAAGATAGGAAGATGTTGGCTGCAGCCATAGGGTTAGATACTTAGCCTTATGTTGTTTATAGTAAAGGCATTAACGTTGTGGAGGTTTAAAGGCATTGTAATTTATTTTTATCAAACACTGTTTCTTCCACTTTTTTGTGACGGTATAACCCTACCGGTTTCAAGGTGCACACTTCATCTTCAGGGGAGCGCAAACAAGACTAAATGCTGTTCGAACTGGTACCGATATACACGTTTCAACGGTTGGGGGCTGAGGGATGAGGGAGGCATGGGACAATTTCGGCCAAGAGCGGAGAGTTTTGGGAAATAACGGTTCAACAGATGTTCGGATCGGTGTACTGACTAGAAATTTCTAGGGCCTCTAATCTGTCCAATTTATTTCCGTTACTACTGATATGTAAGAATTTGGCATCATCGATAGATAGAAAAAGTATGGTTCTCACGGTGACAATGATTAGCCATTTCAGAATAAATTAGAGGATTTGTTAAGGCGGATTGGTGTTCACGAAATATATTTTCAAAATATCTTCCTGTCTTTCCTATATGGAAATTGTCACAGTCAGCACATAAAAGTCAGCACATAAAACTTAGTCTTACTAGTCAATTAAGTTTCTCTTATTTCTTAATTGTCTTTTTTTTTTTTAAATGTCATTAACTTGATTCAACCATACTTTCATTCACGACTCCTGGTACTTAGTCAAACTTTCCTCATATATTAGTTCAAAATATACAAACTTTCTCGGCTATCTTTTTGACATAGTCGACGACCTCCATGGCCTAGTTAAGACGTATGTCTCCGAACCTGGAGGCTGCAAGTTCAAACCCCGTTGGAAGTAAGATTTTTTTAAAAGGATTCTAATCTGGTTTTCCTTTTAGACCTCTTTAATATCTGTTTTGTCAATAAACTCTCCAGGTTGTGCTGTATTCAGCGAAAAAGTAATACAATAATACAACGAACTTTAGTTTTTTTTTTTCTGTAATAATATACATTGATACATCACACATTCTTCTCAGCGCACGTATTTCTCAGTTTATTTTATTTTGTAGGGGGATAGTAAAAACAAATAATAATAAAAAAATATTTGGCTCACGTACCGTTTGTTTCCAATCAATGCGTGACATGACGTGTCACTGACAATCGTTTATCGATTATGATTGACATACTCGTATATACGAGTATATACGAATATATATACACCTACATATTTTATGAAAAATAAATTATCCGAGAAATAAATTTTGTTGTTTGACTGCAACACAGCGTTTATCGAGCCTTAATATTTTAACCGCGAAAGTAGGATAACAAAATATTTGTAGTTATTTCAGTTAGTCGATTTTTAGACACCAAAAAGAAAGCTTTGCAGTCACATCGAACATTTCATTCAATATTTCAGGTAAGTTGTTATCAATATTGATTCTCAATAACGTTAATAATATTTCTTTCAGCTTAATAATTATATTTTAATATCGTATACTCGTAATATCAAATAAATATTTTTTTTATAAATCTGCTGAGTTGTTTATAAAACTTTAAAGAAATTATATATTTTATAAGATGTAAATTTTTTACAAAGGTATTTCTCGAACAATCGAATGAATTTTTATTTATTCCCGGGAAGTTCAACGTACTTACTCGTATACATTAAGTCTATCTTTATTAAGAATTGCATTCAATGGAAAACATGTTTTTAACATAAACTCTTATAGAATTAAAAAAGTTATAACTTAAGTTTTTTTTTCTATCTAGAACAAATGAAGTCTAGGTTAATGTCAAATTGATGTTAACTAATTTAAAAATAAAGGGAGTGGCGGAGATTATAAATATATAGGAGTTCACGGCCATTATTCAAGAAGAAGAGTGGCGTAGAAGTGATTTATTGATGGAGCATACTGATGTTTCCATTGGATCTTTGAAGATCCTTTTTTGACGTGTTGGGTGATTGATTGTTGTTTTGTATTTTATAGAGGCACTGTTTGTGTCTTATCAGTGGATGGTGTTAATGTCAAAACAGGAAAAAGTAATCTGGTGCGATGGACAAGAATTTTTGAAGTGGTCGTGGAGGGTTGTTTTTCCCGCCTAGAAGGCTCCTCGCCATTCCACAGAAAGAAGTAAACTTTTCGTAATGGGGGAAAAGTAAGATCCTGCAATAAATTGTTATTAAATAAAAAAATAAAAATAAAAAAAAAATAGATTTTTTTAAACAACTTGTTGTTTATGGTATATGTGTATGATGGCTGGACATATATGATAAGAAATAAAAAGGAAAGATTAACGGTAAAACTAGCAAAAGGATAATTTTATAATTTATAAAGGATTTCAAGCTTTAAATTTGTGGAACTCCAAATTAGAATATTTAATAAAAAAAATTGTAGTTCATTCGAATTATCGCGACTTACTACAGGTAAATAATTAAATGAGAACCTCAAACTATCATAAACCATCGTTATTCATAATCCAAACTTGAATTAAATTTATACCGTCGTCGAGGCTTTGCCGTGGAACTTTTTTTTTTAAATGAGTGTGTTCTTGCACACCAGCAAACTCATCGCTCACATCGCTTTACTGGATTCAATAGCATATCGAAGTGATACAATCTGAGCACACCGGCATGTTTTTCTTTTTTGACAATAGATATGATCGAAGATTTAGGCTTATTTATACCCTCGAACACTAGGTGGAAAACAACTGTGTCATTCGAAGGAAGTAACACAGCGCGGGATTTGAACCGTCGACCTTCCGCACGGAAGTCCAGTGCGTTACCGCGGAGCCATCCACCTTAGACCGTGAACTCCATTTTTGTATTACATCTATACACAGTAATTGAAAAAATAACATTTGAAATTACTTTTTTTATTCAAATTTTTTTTTCGAGAGTATCCAATGTAATAAGATATTGTTTGAAATCAACCTAAAATAAATAAAATATATTTTATTATATATTTACTTATTATACAAGATAATACAAAAATTATTTAATTATATTTACTAATCATACAAGATAATACAAAAATTATTTGATTATATTTACGTATTATACAAGATAATAGAAAAATATATTTACTTATTATACAAGATAATACAAAAATTATTTAATTATATTTACTTATTATACAAGATAATACAGAAATATATTTAATTATATTTACTTATTATACAAGATAATACAAAAATTATTTAATTATATTTACTTATTATACAAGATAATGCAAACATTATTTAAATATATTTACTTATTATACAAAATAATGCAAAAAACGTTATCTGTTTAAAGCAAAAACCGTTTTGAGGTTTCAATCATTTTATTAAAATAAAGATAATAATAATTGTAATAAAAGGATAATTTATTTATTTTAAGAAGGTAGTGGCTGCGGCCATTAGATTACGTACTTCCCCCGAACCTGCATATGTCTATAAATACATAATAATAAATAGATATTAGTGTATTTATAGCGACATAGCATGTAGTCGTACATGTACTCGTATATATAAATATATTCCCAAATCGCACATACGAGTATGTATATCTCGAGATAAATAGCAGAAAATACCTTTAAAAGAGAAACTATCAAATGGTCTGGGCTCCTCTCATAACATCCCCCCAGGAGAGATACACCCCACCAATATAGGGCGAGTCCGGCGGCGAGGAAATCAGATGTTTTTCTCAGCCCACACCCAAATTTCGTAAGAAACCCGAAGAAAACTTCCCAAGGAAAGACGAACTACATAGAAAACTTTCTAGATCTTCCCATACGCAATAGTAACACATACGGCTTTAAGTAGATTTTAGATTCAATATATTGTGTATAAGAAATAAAAATGGTGCTCTTTATCTAAAAGCTTATTATATAATATATAAAAATTAAAAGATCGATACATTTTTCTAAAAGCTCGTTACAAATATACCATAAAAATAAAAAGAGCGATACATTTTTCTAAAAGCTTATACCATATATAAAAATAAAAAGAGCGATACATTTTTCTAAAAGCTTATACCATATATAAAAATAAAAAGAGCGATACATTTTTCTAAAAGCTTATACCATATATAAAAATAAAAAGAGCGATACATTTTTCTAAAAGCTTACACCATATATAAAAATAAAAAGAGCGATACATTTTTCTAAAAGCTTATACCATATATAAAAATAAAAAGAGCGATACATTTTTCTAAAAGCTTATACCATATATAAAAATAAAAAGAGCGAAACATTTTTCTAAAAGCTTATACCATATATAAAAATAAAAAGAGCGATACATTTTTCTAAAAGCTTACACCATATATAAAAATAAAAAGAGCGATACATTTTTCTAAAAGCTTATACCATATATAAAAATAAAAAGAGCGATACATTTTTCTAAAAGCTTATACCATATATAAAAATAAAAAGAGCGAAACATTTTTCTAAAAGCTTATACCATATATAAAAATAAAAAGAGCGATACATTTTTCTAAAAGAGCGATACATCTACCATATATGTACTCATACTTGTTTTTTGTGCAATCACGTCGTTTCACAGTCTCGGTAAGCAAAGAAGCAGTGCCTACCCCGACTGCGCCAAACTTTCAACAAAGACATATTTTTCGCTTCCTTGATATTCATACATCTTCCCATATAGCTCCTGTAATTTCTCTGAATTATTATATATCCTTGTTTAAAATTTGCAATACAAAAAAAAACGTTACCAAATATAGTAAGCACGCAAAAAGTACTTACCTAGCCACCCACACTCGCAACCGCAGCGTGAACACCTCTTCATTAATTTGTTTCACTAGTCCAAACAAATTTAAGTTCACATCATCCTCTATCACTTTATTTCGTATGTTGCCGTACATCGGCATTCCAACGTCACGCGTTGGAATTTTTCTAATTCCACATATTTCTTCAGCATTGATTCAGAGTTACGGAGTCGATTCCCATTGATAACCAATTTTAATGAAAAAATTGTTCAAAACCAATTTTCAATTAAAGCCACTTGAAAATATTTCCGGTTGGCTGGAAAAAATTGCTACATGGTCATAAATCTGCCAAGTCGTACTATATATTGTACAACAAAGAGAAATATAACTTTTCCATTTTGAAAGGTTTATCGGTTGAAGCTTTTAATTATCTAAACATTGGTTTAGTTACATACTTCTTATTTAATAAAATGCCTCTATAATTATTTTAATAAATAATAAATAAATAAATAATAAATAAATATAGGTTTATTGACAGCAACATAGTATCTACAAAATATATTTAAATAACACTTCTAAAACACATCAATTGCAGATAATACATTAAAGACAGAAGCTATCAAAAGGTCTGGGATCATCTAATAACATCCCGTCGGCCAAGATACACCCCACCAATATAGGGCGAACCCAGCCACGGGGACATTAGATGTTTTTTTCAACCCACACCCTTAAACACGTAGAACAAGAATATAATAAAAAACACAGAAAATAAATAGATTACATAAAAAATACATTCAAGAGAGAAGACATTAAAAGGTCCGGGCTCATCCCACAAACATTCAAACAGTAGGGCGAGGCCGACCGCAAGGGCATCGGGGAGCTTCCATCCCATACCCCCCGCATATCTAAAAAAAAAAAACAAAAAACGTATATTAATAGTGAAGATGCAGAGATTTCGGATTCAATTCCGATAATACTAAAAAAAATCACAGTGCTTAACCCAAAGGCTCGGTTACTTTAGTACTCGTAGTAGACAATATTGTCTTCCAGTCACGACCTTCAATGTGCCCGAATCATCAATTTGAATGTGATAAACGGTACCATATGAAAGATAAAAAACATGATTATATACATAGGTACTAATCACCCTAGTGGAGAGTGTCTACACACGTTTATAGGATGTTCCAAAAAAATTGAGCACACGCATTTACACTGTGCCGTTTACTCGTCAAAATTTCGACTTATTTTTCTCACTTTATTCATGCAGTAGATTTGAGGTTGTGTTTTCGTGTGTGTGCGTTTATGTTTTTAACAATCTTTATAAAGGGTCCTTCAAATTGATCAATTTTTTTAATTCTTGAATAAAACACAGATGGCGTCGTGAACTTTCTTGGGTCTTGTGACATTTGAGAAGTGTATGTTAATGTATGACATTTATAAAAACGGAGTCGTATACTCGTACAATACAACAACGCGTTTAACTCTTTCACTGCTGATACAAAATGCATGACAATCAGATCGGTGCTCAATATATTTGATTAATAAAAACTAGTTTCAACCCGTGAAATATTCACGGAAGTAAAATGAATTCTACATTTATGAAAACGTCCGAATGCGATGGACTATTTCGAAGTAATGAACGAATATTGTATGCTGATATAATACACTAACAATATTTAGACATGGACACGCCGCGCGTGTTCTGAGCATGAAGCAGATATTCACATGGACACGCCAGGCGTGTCCTCAGCATTGGACGAGTTAAATTATTGAATTATTTTATGTATTGTAATATCCGGAAACGGTGATGTTAATTGCCCACCGAGATCGTGTGGTAGATCTCTAAGAATGACCCCCGATCAATTCCTGAGCTGAAGGATGGGATTATTCGCGTTATTGGCGAGTTAGAACCGCTATTATGCCAAAATATCATCGAAAATTTTGACAAAAGAGTGGACATTTGTGAAGCTGCAAGAGGTGGACATTGTGCGGATATTGTTTTTTTATGTTTAAACGCCATACATTATATTTCAATGACCAATAAAAAGTTTTTTGAAATCAATGTAAATTGTGTGTTTTATTCAACAATAAAAAAAATTTATAAAAACCGCTCAATTTGCAAGACCCTTTACATATTACTTTAGTTTTTAATTGTAACAACTCTTTTATCACTGAACTTTTTTTGTATTACAATTTGTGTATACAAGGGTATGGATGTTCTCGCGGCGGCACTCGTCCTGTTATTGGTGGGGGTGTGTCTCGATTGGGAGGATGTTACAAGAGGAGTCCACATTGTTTAATAGCTTATCTGTCAAATGTATATCTCCATTTTCCATTGCCTTTACATATATCTTAATATAATTTATTTGATCCACACATACCTTCCAGTCACATACCTTCCACTCACATCTACACTGTATATCTATTTTAGTAGTTTTTCTTAATGCATTCGTTCTACAAGTCCAAATTATCTCAGCATACTCTTTTTTTAATCTAACTTAACGCATCAGCCTTAAATCCATATTCATATCTTAATTTCGTATTCTGTCATTCAAGGTCACTCAATGTATTCTTCTCAATACACGCATTCATTAGATTCCACTCAATTTTTTTCCACGTCCACGTTTCACTCTCATACATTAAAATTGACACCAAAATACTTTTGCGTATGTTTTAAGGCCCCATTTACTTTGTTTACCATCGCTACATGCCGTTTGATATCCCTCTTAACTATTCCATCATCTGAGAACAATCTAAATAGCGGATTTCCTCAACTTGCTTCAATCTTTCATTATTCACCATTACACAGCATTTACTTTTCCTTCACCATTACTTTAGATTTTGCATTATTCTTTTTCAGATCTTTTTCTTCGCATCTCTCATACAATTTACTTATCAAACTATGCAATCCATCTTCATTCTCCATCAACACTACATATACCATGGCATCTGCATACCACACACGTTACCATTCGACATTTTACTGATTTTATTGATATTAATTTATTATAAAAGTGATCAATCTACTGTGTTTATGTGCAATTTCTTCTTTGTTATTAGCTTTCAATAGATAACTTTAGAATTTCAAAATACTCCCTTCATAAAAACTGAATTAAAGTATATTATAAATAAAATCATTCAAAATGTGTGTATACTTTATTTTGGAATACGCTGTATTTTAAAAAGTACATTTTTTTTTACTTTTACCCTTCCAGTGTAAACCATTGTATATTGACACAATTCTTTACGTACAATGTAAATAATAAGTTGATACATTTCAGATTCTATATATTGGTATGCAAAACGCGCTGGCGCAGTACTCCGATTCTTCAACAATGGTAGTCGAAGGTGGGTGTAGCCTTCACAGCTAATGCTGCATGCTTGGAGAGCTGACACGCTCGCTGTAACACACAGTGGCTGTACTGTGACTGACTGTACTGTGACTGACTGTACTGTGACTGTACACACATCGGGTCGGAAGATTTTATTTTTTTTATACTTAATTATATTCGGGATATCAAAAACATAACCAATATTTTATATTGCTGTATAAAATATCATTTAAAAAAATAGATATTTCATTTCGAAATTGTTTATTATTATTATTTTTTGTTGGCAAATTCATGATTTACACGTCGGAACAACGAATCATAGGTATGTAAAAATATATATTGTAATTCGCCATCATTTAAAATTTCATTAAAAATACATCGGAAAGTTATTTTCTTAGTATTAACGATTTTTTTTACTTATTTGTTTTTTTTACGTCATGCTTTAAACCGTTTCAAATGTCAATTGAAATTTAAGATATCAATTTATTACGATACGACTGACGTGGTCGAAGGGTTAGCATTCACGAGTATACTTCGGAAATTCTAGAATGGGTCCTTTGACAGTTGACAAATTAACCTCAATACAACCTTGTAACGACGTTTAGTAACTTTAATTATTTTATCAACTTTAATATAAGCCTCGATTCTAATAAATCACAAGTTATTTAGGTAAATACATTACATAAAACTAACAATAATGACAAATTAATACATCTTGTTTGTTAAAAATTAGCAAAAATGTGGCAGTTTGTTAAAATCAAATAATATTTGGTGACGTTTGTCAAAAGTCACTAGTTAGTCCGCATTGGCTAGGGATGGGGTATACGATAATTGGATTTTCGATTTTTTTATACCTAAAATAAAATGTTCGTAATAAGTATTAATTCATAGTGGATCTTGGCCTATTTAAAGATAGATACAAATCATACAATACATTAGAAAGTCAGTCTAATGAAAATTAGGAATTAAAACGTCAGTTTAGAGACAAACAATTTTTCGATTTATAAAAAAACTATTCGATTTGTAAAAAATTTAAAAAAAAGATTTTACCTCATCCCTTTGGGACATGACGTTTAAAACGTCACACGACCCATCCTAGATTTTATGAACTATATAGTAGCAAGTGACAGATAATTTTTTTACGGATTCACATCTGGACTGGTTTCACTCTTAGACCGTTTTATAGATCATATTTAATTTTTTCTTTAGCTTGTATGTTATGTATCATAAATTCTAATAACGCTACACATAATTATATAAACCTGTCAGCTGTCGTGGACCTTGAAAATTTAATCAAAAATATATTGAATAAATTGGGTATAACGCAAATTTTACGAAACGGTTAGCATTCATACTGAGCAAGCGGGCGCCACAGGTTCAATTCCTAGAGGAATCACTTCCAAACTGGTTTTACTCTTGGATCACATTACATATCAATTTATGTTTTCGTCAATACATGACAGAATTTAAAGAATTTATACTTGTTCTAGATTCAATTCCTGACCAGGTTTTGATTCTAGTCCAATTCACATTCATCAGGCTGACTTTACTTTTAGATCATATAAAATGTGAATCTGTTTTCCTATATCTCGTATGCTATAATACATACATATCAAAAATTCTTAAAATAGTATTAAGCAATATAAAAGTGGCACTATATAAGTCTGCTAAACGGGGGGTTTCAGCAGATTGAACCTTATTATCGTATTAGAATTATGATCGGATTTTTTTTTATCTGGCAAAACTGTGTTTTTGATTAAGTGCAAGAGCATGCACACAATAAACCAATACGCACACAAATTAATTTTATCTATAAGATATCTGACAAATATACTCGATACGAATTTCCTTTTATAACACGAAGCTAAGAAGAATAAACATTTTTTTTAATTTAATAAACTTTAATAAATATTTTTCACAGTAATACGTGAATATTAAAGCATAACATATTTCGATTATTTGAACGTCTCTAATTGATTTTAAACTATTTGTTTTCTAAACAATTCACCGTGTGGCGCTGTCAGTCACCCGATTGGAATTCTTTTTTTTTTTTTTTTTGTTAGGTTACCACATCTATCATTGACACTTCCCTCCAAATTTCAGCGTCATAGCTTGACATTTGTAAAAGTTACGCTGTACTGAGTACATCTACCTTTGTGCGTGTTTTCGATTTGTTACAAGTTTGAAAATGGCATCAACTGTGCATCAACGAGTTTGCATTAAATTTTGTGTGAAAAACGGATTTAACGGTCCGCAGACCTTGGAAATGTCGGAGAAGTGTTTTTCAGAAGTGGTCGTGAGTCGGTCGAGAATAACGAACGCAGTGGCAATCGAAAACCGATGAAAACATCGATAAAATCAAAGAAATGTTGGCCGAAAACTGCAAATTGACCATCAGAGAGCTGGCAGAGGACTTGAACATCGCTTATGGATCCGTTCAAGACATTTCGGTTAGTGATTTGGGCTTCAGACGTGTCGCTGCAAAACTGGTGCTGAAAGACCTCAATTTCATGCAAAAAAGGACCGCGTTGAAATCGCGAAAGACATGATTTCCATGAGTTTTTGACCAAAAATAACACGAATACTATCCAGCAGCCTTAGAATTCACCTGAGCTGCCTCTCTGCGACTTTTTCGTGTCCAACCGACTTAAAAAACCGCTTCGCGGAACGCGTTACAGCACCCGAGCGGATGTCATGAAAAAATCGTGTTTCGAGGATCGGATCGAGCGCTGGCGTAAGTGTGTTGCATCGGTGGGGAGTACTTTGAAGGGGACTATATCGATTTTGATGAATAAACTTGTATTTTCGATTTTATGAATAAAGCCCTAAAACTTTTTGATCAATGTAGTATTGAATCTTTAAAGAAAACACAGTTAACCATAATATGGCGCTCAGTGTAAAATTTTAAAACAACTATGCATTTCTCTAATGTGTTAAATCGATAACTTTATTTTTGTGTTAATGAATAAGGGTAGAAAATTTATTTTGAACAATTTAACATCAAAATTTTATCCGAAGTGTAAATTATCAAGAGATCGTTTCGAAAGTTTATACTCATAGTAGTAAATTAAATTTTGTCCTGTAACCAAGATACTATATTTCGGTGGCTTGAGGCATAGACTATAACAATATCATATATGTATGGTATGTGTCGATATGTAGATCAAAATAATATATTGTTTATAGTTAAGGCATTAAGGTTGTGGAGGTTTAAAGACATTGTAATTTATTTTTATCAAATACTGTTTATTCCACTTTTTTGTAACGGTATAACCCTACCGGTTTCAAGGTTTTCACCTCATCTTCAGGGGAGCACAAACAAGACTAAATTCTTACATATCAGTAGTAACGGAAATAAATTGGACAGATTAGAGGCCCTCGAAATTTCTACGTCAGTACATCGATCCGAACATCTGGTAAACAGTTATATCCCAAAAATCTCTCCGCTCTTGGCCGAAATCGTCCCATGCCTCCCTTATCCCTCAGTCCCCAACCGTTGAAGCGTGTATATCGCTACCAGTTCGAACATAATTTAATCTTGTTTGTGCTCCACTGAAGATGAGGTGTGCACCTTGAAACCGGTAGGGTTATACCGTTACAAAAAAGTGGAATAAACAGTGTTTGATAAAAATAAATTAAAAAATAATATATGTTGATAAAACTAAGTTGAAACTGTCAAGAGACTATATACACTATCTGTCCAATGCGAAAGGTGACTGATGAGAAATTAAATACAAGACATTGTTTATTTTTAGTTTACATTACCTTTAATTTGAAATACTCTCCTTGCGAGTCAATACAATACTGGAAGCGGTTGTAACATTTTCCGAAGCCCTCCTGAAACTCATTCTTCGGAACTACCTTCAAAATCACGGTCGAAACCTTCTTGATGTCTGAAATCGTGTCAAAACACTTTCTTTTCATCACCAATTTCAATTTCAAAAATAGCCAGAAGCTGCATGGAGCCAAATTAGGTGAGTACGGAGGGCGATCGATACTTTTTTTGGCCAAGAAATCGCGTACAATCTTACTTTTGTGCGCCGGTGCATTTGCGTGCAGCAAAGACCACGCCCCTTGTTCCCTGTATTCGGATCGAACTCGAAGAATCCTGGCCCATAAATTATTCAAAACAATCAAGTACACATCGCCGTTCATCATTTGACCTTCTGGCGTTGATTATTTATGAATATTTTCTTTTAGAATCAAAGAAAACGGCGAGCAGAGTCTTAATTCGTCTCTTCTGCATGATCCCTTTTTTCAGTTTCTGAGATTGTGGACCCTTCCATTCCGAGCTCTGGCGCTTTGTATTGTGTGTGGCTCATACTGAAAGCACCATGTTTCATCACCTGCTATACTGCTTGACATAAAGTTTGCATCCACATCAGCCGCTGTTTTCATGTACATATCTGCAGTGCTCCACTCTGCAAACTTTTAGATCGTCCGTCAATGTCTGACCTATCGTTTGCCCAAATTTTCTGTTAAAATGAGATGGACAGTCGATTTAGGAATTCCATTGAGCTCCTCGATAAGCCTAGTAGACGCACAACGATCGTTTCGTAGAATTTCAGCCACTTTTTGAACATTTTCTTTAACTCGAACTGTCAATGATGGTCATGGCCGTTGATCATCTTCAATACTCTCTCTACCATCACGAAATCTTGTATACCACTTAAAAACGTTCATACGACTCATTGATTCACTGCCAGTCCAATAAACAGTCTGAATCATTTCAAAAGTTTCTGTGGCACTTTTAACCAATTTAAAACAAAATTTATTGTTGGCACGTTGCTCCATTGTCCCTTTTCCGATCGAGACTCAGAAGGTACAGAAGGATGACCTCCGTGGCCTGGTGATAAGACACTTGTCTGCCGATCCGGAGGTTGCGGGTTCGATCCCCGCTTTTTTTAAATAGGATTCCAGTCTGGTTAACACTTTGGGGCCTATAAAAACAGCTTTCTGGTTGGTTGGAAGAGATTGCCACATGGCAATAAACTCACCAGGTTAAAAAAAAAAGGTACTGTCAATTGTTACGTCATTACAAATGAACCAGCGATGCCAGTATTTTGAAACTTTTACAGATATACTCGAAATGTTTCGCTGGTTAACTCATTTATTCATCCAGAGATGGCACTTGTGGTTGCGCGAAAATAAAATAATTCACCTTTCTCATTGGACAGACCGTATATGTACGAAGTATACAGAATGAAGATCAGTAAATAACAAATCATTCAAGTCCCGGTCCCGTGTTTTCACGTGATCGATACCTCTTCCAAAGAAGGTTGTATTACTGGCATCTTTAGTAGCCTGATCGCGACTTCTGGCATAATCCTCATTTCTGATTTCCCTGATTTCTTACCTGGACAATAACTTAGATATTAAAAATATATCTAAATGTATATATGATAAAGATTTGAAGTCGCGTCTTCGGTAAGCGGTGAAGTGTCAGATCTTAAAGATTTTTACATATGATATGCACCTGGATACCAGCTCCGGTTGATACCAAAGCTGGTACCAATATGTCCCGGATACCAAAGCTGGTACAGTGTCCGGGTCTAAATAGAATAACGATTTTGCAAGATCCTTCCCACAGATTGTCATAATACATGTTTTAACACGTGTTGATATGTATCATATATTATCAACTGGAAAAAAAACTCCTGACAGAACTTGCAAGTTGTGAACTAAGCACTAGAAGAAACGTTAGACCCAGTACAGTGTACGGAGTGTGATGCTCGTCAAAAAGGAAAATGTTAGCTGAATTAATATTTTATACTAAATTTTTCAAATATTTTCAATAAATATACAAAGTTTCATTACAATATTGTCAATATTTACTTAGATATAGAAACTTTAGTAAACCCTTCACAAAAATAAGAAATCCTCAAAAACCAGCCGACCACTGGGATGTTGCATTGATTTTGATCGGATCTTAAAATATTAGCTAGGTGCTATGAAATTAATTAAATTGTTATATTTAATAATACGAGTATAACTTAAATTAGCAATGGAAATTATTTTCAAGATTAAATTGTAGTAGTTGGGGGTAAATAAAATCTAGATATTTTTACTTTACCTTTTAATTTGTATTATTTTATTTAAATGGGGAATCAGACTAAATTCGATTAAGTATAGCAAATAATGCTATAAAGACGCGTGTACTTAGAAGCAAATAAAATTATGCATTCACTTAGAAAAATACATGTGGTATTATAATCATGTATCAAAGAATACGGAATGTACTTAGAAGCAAATAAAATTATGCATTCACTTAGAATAATACATGTGGTATTATAATCATGTATCACAGAATACGGAATGTACTTAGAAGCAAATTAAATTATGCATTCACTTAGAATAATACATGTGGTATTATAATCATGTATCACAGAATACGGAATGTACTTAGAAGCAAATTAAATTATGCATTCACTTAGAATAATACATGTGGTATTATAATCATGTATCACAGAATACTGAATGTACTTAGAAGCAAATTAAATTATGCATTCACTTAGAATAATACATGTGGTATTATAATCATGTATCACAGAATACGGAATGTACTTAGAAGCAAATTAAATTATGCATTCACTTAGAATAATACATGTGGTATTATAATCATGTATCACAGAATACTGAATGTACTTAGAAACGAATTAAATTATGCATTCACTTAGAATAATACATGTGGTATTATAATCATGTATCACAGAATACGGAATGTACTTAGAAGCCAATTAAATTATGCATTCACTTAGAATAATACATGTGGTATTATAATCATGTATCACAGAATACGGAATGTACTTAGATGCCAATTAAATTATGCATTCACTTAGAATAATACATGTGGTATTATAATCATGTATTACAGAATACGGAATGAAGTTATTAGCGATGAGTGTGTACTTATGGCTAATGTAATGATCAAGATGATGAAGAACACTTTGAAATGGTTTTGGTACGTGTAACAAATATATGAAGAAAGATTAACGAAACAAATATATAGTGCTTCAGTGGACGACGTAATAGGGAAAGACCGAAGAAATTATGGTCGGATCAATATTTTGAAAGAAGGAAATATCAGAGAAATCGTAGAAGCTGTGTGAGAAGGTGTATGGATGTAATAGAGACAAAAGATGTGTGTCACGATATAACAGTCCGGCACGATAGGGATAGGTAGACGGCGTGATAGTATGCATGTAAGTATTAAAAGATCTACTCGTAAGAAAGTTACATTTGTACTCGACAGCTATAGAATAGTTTGCTATAGAATAGTTTTGTAGAAAAAATCGAAATATCCAATGCCTGAAAATGTGACATAATATTGAACAGACATGTTTCAAACGACGTATCAAACGCGACAAAAGTTGAATGCGCTTTGAACAAATCTCAACTGTCACACGGCTCATCGCTAGGAGATTTCCCCGTATTATTATTGCGAAAATAAAAAAAAATGCACTTGGTACACAATACATACACGAGTATACATTTTTTTCTTCAGAAAACCGGTTATTTCTTGAATATTTCAATAAAATGTCGAACTTACAAAAAAATATATATCATTGAAACGATTGTTTGAAATTAAATACAATAGTAAAAAATATTTAATCGCTTTAATAATACCTTCTTCGAGGACGTGACATGAGATGGTAACTAAGGAAGTTATCTTCAAGTACGCGAAAATCAAGGTTCATAAATAAGGCATAACAAACAAGTTTAAAGAACGGAAGTTTTTTTTTTAATCTGGCGAGTTTATTGCCATGTGGCAATCTCTTCCAACTAACCTGAAATATGTTTTTATAGGCTCTAAGTGTTAACCAGACTGGAATCCTATTTTTTTTTTTAAATCTGGGTTCCAGCAGGGATCGAACCCGCAACCTCCGGATCTTGTTGCCTATAATGAGGAATGTTGCCTAGGCATAAAGTGAGCACTTAACTCAGCCTTCAAAGGTGGTCATAAGCCCACAAAATACCAATTTAAATAGATACCGTCTCCTGTATATCCAAAACAGAGAACTATGTTACTAAAGAGTCATCCAGGCCAAAAAATTAAAAATGCTGTAAGGAAGCTGCTGATGGATCTCCAGGTAGATCTGATGTCAGAATCCAATATTTACAGTTCGCGAACTAACTGAAAACCTAAAATAAACATATATAACCCTTCGCTAAAACCAAACAAAAAAATCACACATATATATATATATATATATATATATATATATATATATATATATATATATATATATATATATATATATATATATATATATATATATATATATATATATATATATATATATATATATATATATATATATATATATATATATATATATATATATATATATATATATATATATATATATATATATATATATATATATATATATATATATATATATATATATATATATATATATATATATATATATATATATATATATATATATATATATATATATATATATATATATATATATATATATATATACATATATATATATATATATATATATATATATATATATATATATATATATATATATATATATATATATATATATATATATATATATATATATATATATATATATATATATATATATATATATATATATATATATATATAATTATATATATATATATATATATATATATATATATATATATATATATATATATATATATATATATATATATATATATATATATATATATATATATATATATATTTTATAAATTATATTTATAATGTTTGTCATG